>JABXWE010048053.1:0-14059 GCA_014611495.1 Limonius californicus
TGCACTGCAGAATTCCGTGATGAATTTCCAAATGTGGTTTTTGTGCATCAGCAGTTTGCAGAAACCTTGAAAAGATGTGTAGCCCGGTTCCGTGAGAGTGGCTGTGTTGTATCGAAAGGGGGTGGGCGACCAAAAAAGCGTACAGATGAAGCCATTGCAGAACTGACTGAGATTATGCAGAACGAGCCCCATACTTCTGTTCGTCATTTGTCGCAGCAAGTAAACCTCTCTGTAGGAACTTGCCATACAATTTTACGTAAAAATGCCCACTTGTACCCTTATCGTTTAACTGCAGTTCATGAGCTATTGCCACATGATCTTCCTGAAAGGCTACGTTTTTGTCAGTGGTTTTTACGTGTGCTTAACAACAATCAAGAAGCGCTTAAGAAAACGTTTTTTACTGACGAAGCTTGGTTTTACAGACAAGGATATGTTAACTCGCAAAATTATCGTACCTGGTCTGCGGATAATCCTCATACGTATGTTGAAGCACCTCTGCATGCTGAAAAGATAGGTGTTTGGGCAGCTATCAGTGCAAGACGTTTAATTGGACCAATTTTTTTTAATGGTAACATTAATGCAGAAAGATATAGACAGGAAATTTTACAACCGTTTTTCAACGAACTTCATGATGATGAATTACGTGAGGGTTATTTCCAGCAGGATGGAGCAAGACCACATTGTACAGTCGAAACTTTACGATTAATTAGGGAATTCTATGATGATAGACTTATTAGCAGAAACACTGAAGTTCCCTGGCCTGCACGATCTTGCGACCTGACCCCTTGTGATTTCTGTTTATGGCCTTTCATCAAAAATTCAATATATCAAACCCCTATTAATGATTTGGAAGAATTAAGACTACGAATTAATGAGAAGTTTGAAGAAATAAATAATATGCCTCAGTTTCTAATAAATGCAGTTAATGGAGTCACAAATAGGGTTTTAAAATGTATTGAATCTGATGGTGGACATTTTAATCATTTAATCAATTAAATTGTAAACTAAATTTTTAGTTTATAGCTGTAATTCACTTTGCTGTTCATGAATTAATTTTTAAGTGTAAATTAAAGTTCCTCGTTTATAACCTCAATTTATTTTGACGTTTATTTTGGTTCATGTTTAAGTAAAGACATACTGTGTCTCTTGTTTTGTTAACTCATGGCCTACTCCAAACGTACTAGTTTTTGAACACCCGTTATTAATTACAAAAACGGCCGCTAGATATCGTGTTAAATCGGTTAATTGACGAATAGTTCATTTACAGCACGATGTTTTGTGGATATCTTGACTATATTCTCCAAAATAAAAATTTAAGGAATTTGAAAAAATAGTATATTATAATACAAGTGTATAAGCAAGCCTTTAAAGGACGCGACAGGTTTAAAAGCACGAGGCGAAGCCGAGTGTCTTTTAACGGAGCAGTGCTTTAAAGACTCATATACACGAGTATTATACGCTATTTTTTATTATACCTGCACTACAATCTAAAAATTATAACAAAAAAAGGAAATTGAAATCCCGTTTTCGAAGTAATCTTGTCATTATGTCATTAATCGTTTATATAGAAACGGTTAGCAATTGTTGTTGTTTCGTTGCTATGCATATTTACTATAAATTTGTTGATTTGTGAAGTTTGTTTCGACTTTGTGTTCGTGAATTACAAAATGAACGAAAACGAGAATATTTTATCCGAGATTAGAATGTTAGCCGAACAAGCGATTAATCCCCACGTCACGTCGGGGTCACCAATTTGGTTATTACTTGCACTGTAGATAAATAGTCAGTAAGTATTAACCTATTTTATTTACATAAATTTACATTTGAAAGTACACGTGATTAATTACAAGTTAAATATAGATGTGAACGTCGAGAGCCGGCCAAGTGAACTTGCTTTTCTTCCTGGTGCACATGTGGCGGCGACCGCCTGGGGTTGCGACGCCTACCGTCCGGCAAGATACAATACCTCGCTTAAGCCGGACATACTACAATAGCGCACTTTGCAGTATCGCGACAATGAAGCACTTAGGTCCTGCGGCTACCCAACGGATTGCCGCTATTGTAAATAATATTTACAGCTACCTTCCAGGAATTACTTCCGTGGGAAACTTCTAGCGAGGCAGCTTCTACGAAAGTGGAAAGTTGAACCACCTAGGTGCACCAGGTAGAAAAGCCAGTTCACTTGGTCGGCTCTCGACGTTCACATCTATATTTAACTTGTAATTAACCACGTCGGGGTCACCAATTTGGTTATTACTTGCACTATAGATAAATAGTCAGTAAGTATTAACCTATTTTATTTACATAAATTTACAGTTGAAAGTACACGTGATTAATTACAAGTTAAATATTGATGTGAACGTCGAGAGCCGGCCAAGTGAACTTGCTTTTCTTCCTGGTGCACATATGGCGGCGACCCCTCGGGTTACGACGCCTACCGTCCGGCAAGATACAATACCTAACTTAAGCCGGACATACTACAATAGCGCACTTTGCAGTATCGCGACAATGAAGCACTTAGGTCTTGGGGCTAGCCAGCGGATTGCCGCTATTGTAAATAAAACTTACAGGAATTACTTCCGTGGGAAACTTCTAGCGAGGCAGCTTCCACCCCTTCTATGAAGGTGGAAAGTTGAACCACCTAGGTGCACGAGGAAGAAAAGCCAGTTCACTTGGCCGGGTCTTGGCCTTCACATCTATATTTAACTTGTAATTAATCACGTGTACTTTCAAATGTAAATTTATGTAAATAAAATAGGTTAATACTTACTGACTATTTATCTATAGTGTAAGTAATAACCAAATACACTTTCATTATTAGGTGTGAACAGATAATACTAATTACTTTACTGAAAGTGTACATAAGTATATTTACTAATAATAGTTACGATCACTTATCATCCGCTTCCAGAATAACATATACTTTTACATTGTGGATTGCATTATGCTCATAAAAAAATAAATTACACTTTTCGGGATTTTGAATTTATAGGAACCCAAAACATGTCTTTATCAGATAGGATGTCTACATGCCATTCGTCTTTGAGTTTCAAGGAATAGTTCTGTATATTACTATGTACTCATAGATAATACAAAGACAGAACTTTTTAACAACTTTAACTAATAATTTTAAAGGTATTTTGTTTATGACATTTCTAAATATGTGAATTACTTTGGAGTTTGATTTTTTTGTATTTTTCCTATTATTTTGCAAACAAACGTTTTGTATTTCTATGAAAATAGCATACACGAAGCTGCCAAAGCTTCCGTCTGTAAACATTTAGTTACAAGAAATGCAATTCCAGCTAGCAATTCCATTAGAAAATCAATAAAAACTCTTCGAATAAGCAACTCTTGACATTTTATGTGGAAGGTACAAAACGTGTTAGTAAGATATATGATGTATAACGTTCGGTTTGAAGTTCACGGTGATGAGTGGGTATTTCTATTTTATTATGTTTTCTAAAAAATAACTCTGTTATCAAGAATTCAAAGTTATAGATTCTAGATTAGCGAATAGCGCGAAATTTTAAACAGTTTAATAAGTTTTTTAACAATGTGACACCGGCATTAGATAAATATATTATACAGGGTAATCCAGATTCGCTTCGTGTCGTACAAAGACGGTTAAATAGACGCAAAGTTGCGCATTTCTATAAGTGACAAATAAAATCCTTATTCTTTGAGGCTTTCACGATTTCTCGAACTGTCAATATTACAATTTACTTTCGGCTTAGACCGCGTCGTCATTTAGGAACAACACTCAGCATTATCAAGTAAGGAACGACTTGTAGCTCGTCTCCCTTTACAAGCATTTGCTCTAGAAGTTTGAGTAATATTTGTTAGTAGGCCCTGCCTGCCTAATCAGGACCGTGTGCTTTTTTTCAGTTTAAAGTTTAATATAATGCTTATTCGGCAAATAAGCACCGTTGAAATATTCCCGTCGAATGACGAACGTAGTTAGTTTGATATATTGTGAAGGTGCTTTAGTGATTGATGAGCTAGCCACACATCAGTTTATCGTGGTTCTGCCCTTGTATTCAATTGTGTAATAAAGCGCTAAAATGAAAACTACGACTAAAAATCCCGCCAAGAGTGAAGAACGCGCTGCGATTCGTTTTCTTCATGCAACAAAATTAAAATACTCTTGAAAATGACCGTCAAAATAAATATGCGAGGTTGATGAGTGAAGGAAAGATCAGACACTAGTGTAGGAATTTCAGGAATTGCTGATCAAACGCGCACGATTAGGAACGAAGTGGAAACCTTCAACGACGATTTTGTGGAAAAGTGAACAAAAAAATTCGTTCGAAGTGAAGATCGACGTTTCCCGATTTTGGAAATAACCGCAAATTTTCCTCAAATTTCACATAGAGTACTATATAGATTATCATAAACTTTGTGGGAGGTGGGTAAGAAAGAGATTAGCGGATGTTCATAAAAACCAATAAACGACCCCAACATCGTTATGCAACTGACGGCAATTAGTACCTGAATCACAATGTAACTGGCGACAAGATTTGGATTTCGTACACATATGTTGAAACCAAGTAACAATCAATGCAGTGGAAGCGCGAGTTCCCAGAAAGCCAAAAAGTTCAATCAAACGTTCAAGAATCGAAAGCTTATGGTTACTGTTTTTTAAGGCGTGTTGTTGGTTGATTTACTGGAACATGGCAGGACTTAAGAAAGTTGAGAAGAGCGATTCAGAACAAAAGCGAGGATTGCTGACCTCTGGAGTCGAACAACACTATCGACGCTTACGGCACTTCGAAGGGTGTCTCAACACAGGCCAGGGTCATTCCATGCCCGATTTTAAAAGGCCCGACTGCACGAGGCGACTTGTACTGCGCTACTCATTGAGCAATTCAATTGCGAAATTTGTAAACACCCCAATACAGTATCGCTTTAGCGCGGAGTGTCTATCAGTTCTTCCTCTACCTTAAGGATTTTTTAAGAACCAGCGTCCTCCTTCTCTACGACGACGATCTCATAACGACGGTTCAAAATTGGTTTTCGTCAGAAGAGGTGATTATGCAGAGAAATAGTTTAGAAGTGTATCTAATATTTAATAATAATACATTTTTTTAACTTATTCTTTTACGGCTGATCGGCCCTTAATTTCCCTTAATTAAAACAAAGCCTCGTAGATCTAAATTTAGCTCTTACTCATTATATCAAATATTTCACAAGAACAATCATTATTCGCAGAAGCAAAAAATATGATAATTTAAATAATCAAAGCTAATGCGAAAACACATCTAAGCATGCCCCAGAAAGCTGACGTCATAAGACAGACAAAGCTGAAATACTTTTAAACTGTCTGCATTAGATATTATTAGTATTAGTTTCTTAAAACATTCTTAACGCAATGTTTTACGTATGAAACCACCATTAAATACTTCTATAAATGGACCTTATTTTTACTACGATTTGTACACCACAGATGAATTTTATAATCCCTCAAATTTTTATATCATCGATTGCTCCATATAACAAACAGTTATAAAACGCGCCTATTATCAATTCCACACAGTCTACATACAAATAAAAATTAAAAATTACATATGGTAATGTTGGTAGTTTGACCTTATATTTAAGTTATTTCAGTTCTAGTCTTATTTACGCCATAATTTCTTTTTTAATTTTATATGTTATTTTTTTCAATTTAGGTTCCTGGGAAAAATATTAGTCTTATGTTGTTTATTTTTTAAATTAATGCCAGTTCAATAACGAAAAAAATATATTACCGTATGTGTGTTGTATGAGTTTAATTATTTTGTATTTTATTGTGTTTTTATGGTCAGAACGTCCTCTATCAAAATTTGAATGCATAGCACCTACTTCTTACTATCAAAAAGTACAAATCTACAAAACAACTAATCACGTGGCCACTGCCAGTAGACATCAACTTTAATATTACCATAATAATTTCCCTTACACTAGCCTATAAAATATGACTGTCCCTCTACTGTCTTATGTGCGATAATGAAACGACTCAAGGGTGACCACAGAAAAGGTTTATGCGTTTCAGGTCAACAACATTTTAGACCACTTGAAATATCCTAATGTAGAGCTTATCACAAACCATGTGGAAAATGAACGAGCTCTATGTAAATATCAGGAATCCTATAAAAAAACTGTAATATGTCTAGATTGTTAAGTACTTACAACTCACGCATTATACTTTAATTTATGTAGCTGATCACACATTTCCAAATCATCAAATAATCTCATTCAATCGTCATCTACGGATGGTTCTGTACACGTTGGTAAGTTTTGTTAGTTCACCAGTAGCCCCTACATTGAAGCATAACAGTACACTCCAAATTTTCCTATGAAGTGTTTGAACATACAAGTGGATACAACACAAAATTGGCGGAAAATGTGACCCTACAGAACCCAGACATGCTAATAACTACACAGCGTAAAGTTAACATATGCCAGTACGTACTCGTATATGAACCCCACCGAGTCCAGACGGCCACTCGATTATTATCAATGCGTATTGCGTAAATAACCAGCACCGATTTGTTTTGCAGATTTTAGTCATGATGCTTGTTTACCCAAAAATCGGTTGGCAGGTAGAGTAGTTTCATTTGAGAAGAACGCACATGTCATCAACAGTTGGTCAAAATGTATAATATTAGTGGCGTAGAATAACGATATTCAATGGACAGACGTGCCTCATTAACGTTGTTAGGATGTTATATTAGGATTGAATGGAGTCGGTGGTTTAAGTTTATAATCTTTGGAAATCCTCTTATCACTATGATATTTAGAACATCTAAATACGTGTTTCAGCAACTAAGTTATCATCCTCAGTACGAACTTGAACTAACTAAAGTAACTTGGCTGAGGAATACTTCTGGAGATGAAATTAGTTCTTCGCCAAGGCAACAATGGAAGTCCAATGAAATATGTATTTAGGTGTTCTAAATATCGTATTTGATATATTTACAATCTGTTATATACAAACAACTAGTAAATGGTATGAAAATGAATGAATAAATGTCTTGTAGAGAACAGTCCATTGATTGTTCTCTTTTCCTTATACATTACTTAATAATTCTTTAATGTACGGTACAATTATATAAAATATCTTGGTAGTAAGGGTTTTCCCAATTTTATATAAACCGTTATATGTAGTGCTTGATGTGCAACCCATCTTACACTAAAATGTAACAGTGATCATAGAAGTGGAAATTCTTAATAATACTAATTGTAATAAACAAGTAATTTACCTATTTTCAAATAAAAACGAACACAAAATTGAATTTATATTTTGCGTAATTACTTAAACACTTGTGTGTTATTGACTGATTTCATTGTGTAATCTAGGAGAAAAGCTTGCTAACTAATGTTTTCACAGAAGAAGTAAACATTGTAAAATGTTGCATATTTATACATATTTTACACATTTATGCACTCATACGTTCATTGTTTTTCTTCGATTAGAAGTATTCACACAAAAATATTTCAATTTGATAACAGGAGAAAACAGATAACAAATACGGCAAAAGTTAAGTATACGAGGTGTGTTCAATTGAAACCCATCTTTGCGTTATAAAAATTGTATTCAACAATTTAATTACAAATAATTACCGTCACAGTTAAGGCACCGATCTTATTGTTTTACTAACCGACGTATACCCTGCTTATAGAATTCTTGTGGCTGGTGATTGAAGAAGTCTTCCACAGCTATTTGCACTTCTGCGTCAGACTCAAAATGCCGACATTTTAACACCTTTTTCAGCGGTCCAAAAATATGGAAATCGCAAGGCGATAGATCTGGGCTATAGGGTGAATGCTCTAAAACACTCCATTTCTTTCGTTGAAGATTTTCTTTCACCACATTAGCAACATGAGGCCTAGCGTTGTCGTGTAGCAAACTGACCTCACGCGTAAGTTTTCTTGGATGCTGCCGTCTTGTTGCTTGATGAAGCTTGTTCAAAGTTGCATTATACAGATTTGCGTTGACATTTACTCCAGGTTCCTTAAACTCGATCAACAAGGGTCCTTCATGGACGAAAAGAAATGTTAACATCACCTTGTCAGCAGAAGGTTGTACTTTAAACTTCTTCGGTGGCGGTGAACTTGAATGTTTCCACTGCATCGACGATAACTTATTGGATGTCTGGTAGTATATATAAATATATAAATATATATATATATATATATATATATATATTGTGATGGATTCAGACTCGCTAGCTCGTTCGATGTCAATTTTTTTTAAAGGATACTCGTTCATTTTATCTTGTCTTGGAATTCGGTTACTTTTTGATTAATAATATAGGGCAGACCATAACGCAGTTAACTTCTTGTTTGGTTGAAAACTCAGCCAAACTCCTATTTTGATGTAAACCTAGGACAAAAAGAATTTTTGTTAAATGTTCTTATTTAGAAGATTATATGTAAAGATACACGTATAGAAAGATGATATAAATTGCCTAGAACTCTATTACAAGCTTAGCTCTGATATTTTATGAACCACGTAAGAATATGCAGCATTATCGGAGCAATGTATGGAAATGTGTATTGGACTTTTGTGATGTATCAAGGGTGTTTTAGAGGTTAATTTTGGACGTGTATAAAGTGTTTATTAAATCAAAACTAGTTTGGAAAGTGGCGCCGATAAATTATGAACATTTTAAATTATTTATTTTTACCTGTCAAAATTAAAATTGTAATTTGTATTTAGATCCATGTGTCCTCTGATAATTATTACGTAATTTTGTCATCGTTGCTATGGATTTTGTTTGTTGTTAGGGAGCCTTGTTGATAAAACAATGTTAATAAGAGTTTTCTTTGTAATTACGTGTGAATACACGCATTTTGTATTGTTCCTGAAATTTAAGATTTAATTTACTTCGTTGATCATAATAAATACGTCTGTTAAAGCTATAAACGTGTTTATTTAAATAAAGTGTGGTATAGTTAAACTTACTAAGGAAAATTTCGAGAAAGTTTAATCCAAGTGAAAGTTTTTGGGATTGGCAGTTGTACATCGGAGTTTTGGACGCTACTGCACACGCTTCCTGAATGTGTTTCAAGGTCAACATCGGAACTACGAAAATATTCACATGAGGATAAAAAGATAGCTACTAAAAGGTAAATCATACATCACATACATATGCAGCATATACGAGAGCATCAGAGCACAGAAGAAGACACCACCACATAATATCTAACCTGTTTTAATTTGTTTATGAGTTTAAAAGGCACTTTAGGTTATTACGCAGAGCGGCTGACGAGTTAAACCTACTTGCGTTTTACTGCGTAGTAAGGTTATACTTTTTATATGTCCATTTACTCGTAGTATTCCAGAACGTTAAGAACCGACTATCTGTGTCGTAGTTATCATGCTCGAGAGCTATACTGTGGTATATTTTATTTAATTCTTTTGGAGGCAAGTTTTAAATTTGTCACCTGGCGCCCAAATTTATTTTCACAGTATCAAAAGTTATAATTATATAATAAATATGATTGCTAGTTGCAAGGGAAAATTAAAAAAAAATTAATTTATATTTGTTTGCTTCTAATTCCTTCTTAAGTACCATATTATATTATAACAATATATATTTATCGTTTCATAAAGTCTAACGACATCTTCCGATTTCCCGTCTTCATCTATCTTTATCGTTCCATAGTCCTTGCTCTAAGTTCTTTTCTTCTATCACTTCACTTATTCCATCTCGCCAGCTACGTCTGGGTCTTCCCCTTTTGCCTCTTCCACTCTATTATTTTCTTAGGGAGTCTTTCTTGGTTCATTCGCTGCATTTGTCCAAACCATATTAATTGTCTGGTTCTTATATCATCAATAATCGTGGTTGCGGCCTTCATTATTTCCCGTACTCTTTCGTTTCGGATATGGTCTAGTCTTGAAATTCTTGCTGACCTTCGCCAGAAGTCTATTTTTGTTGCTAACAGTTTTCTTTTGTTTTTTTCACAATTGTGTATATATACAACTTTTTCTTATTGGTAATTGTTTTGTCCACCAGTACAGAATTCATTCTTGATTTTGGTCGTCTTCCTTGAACGTTTCTTTCTTTTATTTCTTCGTCAAATCTTCCACCATCTTTAATTTTAACCCCTAAATATTTATATTCTTGATAGATTTGAATTTCTATATTGTTTTCTATTTCTAAGTTTTTCTTTATACCACCGATGTTCATGTGTTTAGTTTTGGTCATATTCAGTTCTAACCCCCATTTCGTATACTCTTCTATGAGTTTTCTCATCATATATTGTAGGTCTTCGTAACCTTGTGCCAGTACAACTTGGTCATCCGCGAATTGTATGGAGTAGATTGTATCATTTTCTATAGGCATGCCCATTCCTGCATATTTTCGTTTCCAGATTTTAAGTGCTTGTTGGACGTAAATTTTAAATAGGCTTGGAGAAATACAGCAGCCTTGTCTTAAACCTTTTGTGAATTGAAAACCTTTGCTTACTTGTTTTCCCATTTTGATTTTTGATATAGATCCCTTGTATAAATTTTGTATAGCTCTAACTATTGTGACACTAATTCTTGTTTGTTCTAAGGCTTCCCATAATTTCTCGATGGGTATATTATCATAGGCCTTTGACAAGTCTATAAATAATAGATGAACTGGGTGGATGGCTGGTAGTAATGGCACCAAGTTAAGTCACCAGCAACTATTGACAGAAGAAAGTCATCACCATTTTGCCTATAGTCTGTGAGGTGTTGCAAAGATAGGCCCATTCGCAAGAATTTTTGTTCATTAGACAAGAAACGAGGAATCCATTGCGAACAAACTTTGCTGTAACCCAGATTACGAACAATACTATGGACAGATCCTACACTCGCACCAACAATTTCTGAAATTTCTCTAATTGAAATTCGACGATTTTCTCTAGTAAGGCCTTCCACAGATGCCATAGTGTTTTCTGTTAATGCAGTACACCGTGCACCTGGTCGCGGCCGATCCATAATCCCCCCTTTTCCATTCTTAAATTTTCGGCACCATTCCTAAACAGTTGGGTACGCAATATATGCATTTCCATACACTGCTTGCATTCGCGTATGAAACTGCAATGGCTGCACACCCTCAGCGCATAAAAATTGTAGGACAGCACGCTGGTCAAGTTTGGACGGATTTTCAACAACAAACGCCAGGAACGTATTAATGTGTTGCTTGCAAACACTACTAACATTAACAAACGTCATTTGAATTATTGCATTTGTTTTCAAGACTAAGTTGTTCAAAGATGGGTTTCAGTTGAACAAATATATTGGATGCGGTTTTAGCCGCTTAAAAGATGCATTCTAAAAGTTTTATCAAGTGCCGTCGAAATGTTTGGAAGTGGTTGGAAAACATAATGACCTTGAACTTCAAGATTTCCGCTCCCGTAAACTTATCACCGCTGCAACCGTGATACTACCACTGTACAATCCCACGAGCCGCCTCTGTGTCACTGTCATTGAGGGAAAGATATTTTGTTCAACACTAGTAGGCAGTTTTTTTCAGAATTGGCTTTATGACACGGCTAGTTTAAAACCGGCCTACAATTGTGTTTTTAAATAGCTAGACCTGTTTTCTTTGCGATGTGGTAATTTTTCTATTATAATATGTTAGTTGCAAAACACAAAGTATTAATGTATTAAACTAAAAAAACTGCTTGTTTATGCTAATTTTTTATGCTTGATAACTTGTATTTCGTACAGTTTTAATTTAAATTAAAATTATTAAAATCTACATATGTTGGTCAAGGGGCAGATTTTAGTTTTTTTCTATAACATATCACAAACGGAGGTAGCCTAAGAGACGAATTCAAATGTTGTAGGTGTGGGTTTCATTTCCATACGGTAATCTATATTCACTTATTTTTCAAAAAGTGTATTCGATTGTGAAAGTCTACCCGAATTTGTTTGGTTCAAGCATGAATGCATTCCACTTTAAAAGCTGCTTTCTATAAATAGAAGTAAAACTTGTACGGGAAACTAAACAGTGACTTTTGACAATTACTAGTTCTGATTTACTTAAAAGTGTAAATTGATTAAAAGTATATTATTTTTGCTGATTACAAATTTACCCTTTAGTGATGGATTTTAGAAGATACGATTTATTGATTAATCGACTCACATTTTAAAAATCTTTATTATCGGAAAATACGTAATGTTCGGACAGTGTTGTCATATGTATTTGCGTCATGTACTCATAAACATTGGGTTGTTGATAACACAACTAATATTATTTTTCTCAAAAATATTATATATGTATAATGTTGTTACTTTCAATTTCTTGTTTTTCAAGTAATGAGAAGTTATGGATGTGTTCTGACGAGTAGTTTTTTTAATAGTTTAAATCATTTGCCGTTCAATCAAACTTGGTAACTTGATGTTTTTGCTCACTGTGAGTTGAATGGTGTTGACAGGCATGTTCTAGGCCTTCTAGATTTCAAGCTGCGTTAGTCAATTGTTTTTATTTCTTATGGCCGCCATATTGGATTATCAAACCATTAGATAGGCACAAAAATTAGCTTTTCAAATTGGTAAACAACATAACGATTTTCTTCCAAAAAAACTTAAAATATGAAAATTTGTGTACATAATTTGTAAAATCGTGTAGGCTTTGAAAAACAATTGAAACAATAGTTAAAGTAAGAGATTGTATTGCTAATTGTCATTGAAACTCCTTGTATACTGAAATTTTTTTATTGGTGTAATGATAAGAAGGTAACAAATCAAAACCACTATGATTATTTAAATTGTTCAAACTGGTCGCCGTTGTTTATGATGCAGAGGCTAGTCCGTAAATCCATTTCGTCCACTGCTTTTTGGATAGTCTGCCTCGGAATGGAGTCGAAGGCATTTTCGATTATGAGGCTAAGATGTCCGATATTTTCCGTCGGAAATGCGTACACAACGTCTGTTACATTGCCCCATAGAAAGTAATCCATAGACGTTAAGCATGGCGATCGTGGAGGCCAACGAACAGGGCCAAACGTGCCAAGCCATAAATTTAGAAAACGTGCATATAAATAATCTCGAACAATGTGGGCGTTGTGAGGAACAATTCCGTCTTACTGTACCACCTATGCTTTTGAAGAGTTACTAATGGCAATTCGTCTAGCATATTTTCTAAACTTGTTACAAAAAATGCAAATATCCAGGCATATCTAAATGTTCATCGATAAAAATGGACCTAGAACCGCATTATCTAAAACGCCAGCCCTTGCGTTCAAAAAATATCGAACTTGCGGCCTAGTCTCTCGTATTAATTGGGGATTCTCTGTTACATAGTGATGAAGATTTTTCCTGTTAAACATTCCCGAATTTGTAAATAAAGACTTATCAGTACATAATAATTATCTTGAAAAATGTGGATCTTACTGCCGTTTTTCACGAAACGAATAAAAAAAGTCCAATCTTTCATTACCATCATCAGGATGAAGAGTTTATACAGGTATGAATGTATAATCACGGTACTTATGTTTTTTGATGATTTTCCTCACATATGAATCATCAATACCTACCACACTATTGAGAAATTCTTTAGCTGGAGTTTTTTTGGATCAATCGCCAATTGAGCCAGTACACTCACTTCATTAGCAGTAATTCCTTTTCTATACGACCCTCGCTGTCTTTTAAACCCAAACAGCCAAATTTCTTGAAATACTTGCAAATTATAATAATAAATATAATTTTCAGACGCTAAAACAGAACTTCTATTGCTATAAATGTAGACATCGTACATATCCTGTTTTTATTCATCGGGGACCATCTTGACAATTACAAAACATGCTAAAGAGATTCTGCGTACACCACTTAAACGCAATATGTCTGAACAAACTTGGGGTCGTAAATCCCAAGTAAGTGAAAAAAAGATGTTACTGTAAAATGTTTATTAAAAACCAATAACACCTAATGGTACAATTCAGAGAGCGAATAAGCCAGACTGGACTCATTCATTAATGCATACTTGGTCAATGCAACTCAAAGAACTGACAAATTACATAAAAAACTCGTGGGTTTATATACAAATTCTATCAATTCAATCAGCAATAATTTTGATCCATTAAATTGGACTTT
>JABXWE010048054.1:0-10190 GCA_014611495.1 Limonius californicus
TAGGGTTTTAAAATGTATTGAATCTGATGGTGGACATTTTAATCATTTAATCAATTAAATTGTAAACTAAATTTTTAGTTTATAGCTGTAATTCACTTTGCTGTTCATGAATTAACTTTTAAGTGTAAATTAAAGTTCCTCGTTTATAACCTCAATTTATTTTGACGTTTATTTTGGTTCATGTTTAAGTAAAGACATACTGTGTCTCTTGTTTTGTTAACTCATGGCCTACTCCAAACGTACTAGTTTTTGAACACCCGTTAGCAGTTGGCGACTGAAGGTTACTTTGCGTTGCATAAAAAAGGATTCAACACTTTAAACCAGTCAAATGAATCTCGGAACAAGTTTTCACAACACAATAACAATTTTTACTTTAGTTTTCTTCAAATAGGAAGTAGAGAGAGAGGCACAATTTGGGGTAGGTCCTTAAGAAGCGGACAAAATCGTAGGCATGAGGTCGCTTTGCGTTTGTCACAGCAGTGGCACATTCAGAGGGACAGGAAAGGGGTTCGATATCAATCCGCCAAGGGCGATCAGCAAATTCGCAATAACTGGGCATAGACACACATTTTCTGCGGTAGAAAATTGCAAACCCCAAGCGTGCAGGAAAAAATGTATGTGCATGTGCACCAACACACGCCGGTTTTGCTCGCTATATGTTTTCATGTGGTTCAACATGTCCAGGGACCATAGACGTATGATAAGATTTTATGAAATGTTTTAGTTGTGTTCAGTTATAAGAGAAGCACAACATGAACAAACAGTTTATTACTGAATTTATAGGAACATATAGGCAGAAAATATAAGTAGCCTTCCCGAAAACACCGAAAAAATGATGATGATGATGATGAAGGCTTCATCAGGTTTAAGAGTTCATCGAAAGTATTAGCATCCATTCGTAAATAATTTTTAAAGTCATCGGAATCGTCTTCCCCTTATTCCTTTAAAAGTTTCATATCACTGTATTTCTGCATTTTTTCACTTAACCACTGTTTTTGCCACACAGTACGGGATTTTTGACTTTGCTGTTTTGCAAAAATTCGGTATAAATTAATGCGCATACAATAGTAGCACGTCTCTTTTTGTTGTGTGTGGACATTTTTTTCTTATTATTATTAATATTATACTAGCGTTACACAGATTACTCGCACAACACACCTTCACTAAATAGTGATCTAAACTAACTCCAACACGCCACGTAATCCTTTTGAAAAATTCAACGCTCCAGCAATACACGCCAATTGCCTCGAAAAAGTGGCGTTTCATACAAATAAACACACAGTTTTTCGCTTGCCGTTTTAACCGGCTTTAAAAACTGTGCGAATGATGTGTGAATTTATGGACGTAACAGTTTTCTGGAACGCTACACGCAATCCTACCGGAATAACTGGGATGTTAATTCGTGTAGGAAAAAATGTGTGTCTATGCCCAGCTAATGAATTGCCTTCCAAAAGATAAAATCCAGCGGGTTTGTTAAATCCGACACTTGTCGATGGTTCTGTTCACCCCACGGTGATTACAGCGATACGAAAATTCACGCGGTGGCGCCCATCGAAAACTCAAGTCGCAGAACTTGTCGGCGCCGAGGTCTTCGCAAGCGACCTGGTCGAAAGGAGATCTAACGTCGACTCCTAAGGAAAACAAAGGAAAGTATCCAGCAGCTGGGATATTTCACCATATGACGAAATATGTTGTAAGAATTGTATACTGTATTCACATGGACGTGAACGCAACGGAAGCTTTTTTGCACGATCGCTACTTGTGCGGATACAAACTAGTGTTAAAGCGTTACAAAATAAATATACTTGCATTACCGAAAAGTGTATGCAGATAAACTAACTACACAAAAATACTCTAGTCAGAAGTACCACTAGACTCAACATTTATGTTTATAATGATGGGTTACACCGCCACTTCAGTAATATTATCCAGTTCCCACATATTTTTTTCAACGTTAATTACTTGTTGCACGCAGTTTAACCAGTTCTCAGAACTAATTTGATTAATACCTTCCAGAAGAAGGTTTCTGATATCTGGAAATTTGAAGTGGTATTTGTTGCCGCCACGTGACCTTTGACTTGACCCCAAACTAATTCTATTGGGTTGAGCTCACAATGGTAAGGCGGAAGTCTAAACACAGTTTTATTTTGTGCTTTCGCCATTTCGTCGACAACAGCAATTATAATTAGGCTTGTGTTGTTTTACTATGTGCAACAGTTCACTTTTCAACATATTGTCTCCAAAAGCAATACGTTTGGAAGACAACCATTGCTTAATTGAAGGCTTTGCCCAGAATGTTGTTAGAGTTTTCTCTTGCCATCGAGAGTGGTACGAAGCATTATCAAGTACTATGACACAGTTATCCTCAAGTAGCGAAAGAACTTTTGAAAACCACTCCTCAAACTTTACTGAATTCATCTCTTCGTGGTAATCTCCCGTTGTTTTGGATTCAAAAACCCACAGACCGCCATCAACAAATCCCGTGTCACTACCGATGTGTGTAATAATTAATCTCTTCACTTTGCCCGACAGTTTAGAACAAAATATTCCACGTGGAACTTCCGGGAAGCGTAGGATTTCCATGGCCATTCTGCAGACAAAGGATTCTAAGAACTGTTTTCGATCGGCGCTAAAGATTAAACATGCTTATCCGTTTCCGTTTCGGAAGTTTCGAAATAGTGGACGCCCATATTTTACCCTTTGGAAATAATAAAATAGTAACCGACTTAGGAGCGGCAATTAAAATAAGACTTTAATTCATATGAAGCGGCAAAATCAAGCGAACATAACATATTTTCTTTCATATGAATACAGGTATAATAAACAGTGTGGGATAACTATACATACACATGTGCTTTGGAAAAGAAACAAACATTGATATATCTACACCTATCAGAGTAAAAAATATCACATTTTATCCCTAGCAAGAAAATCATTATTCCTGTTTAATATTTAGGTCTGGCTACGCGTCTGCGGCAATACCATTTTTCTTACTTATTTTGAGGCATCTTCTCACCAGTTAAACGGTGATATAAAATAATTGGTGCCCCACATAACTATACTTTTTTTGAAAAATACACAGAGTTAAGTTAATAAAAAAATCGCACCACATCTGTTTAGATTTAGATTTTTGGCATTTTGAGTTAGTTTCAGCTCTAGCAATTCTTTTTCGAAACTGAAGATCCAGATATGCCCCAAGTATTAATTAGGTTTCAACAAGATGGAGTTCCTCCCCGTTTTGGTATGCAAATCTGGCAATTTCTCGGCGACATGTTTTCTGATAAATGGTTAGGGCGGCGAGGACCGTTTGAGTTTATATTAGTAATCCAAACAATTTAGACGATTTAAAGCGTCGGATTCGTTCAGAAATGGTTAGTATCGGGCCAGAAATTATTGAGCGTACGATATAAAGTGTTTACACATGTGATGGGTCAATGACAAGCGGTTAACGGTGGACAATTCGCACATTTCCGAATATAATTTTCATAATGATCTTACTTCCAGTAAAAATAAATTCTGAATTGTTCAAACTTTGTGTTTTTTTTTAAATTGGTATGTGGGGAACCAATTGTTTTATACCGCCATTTAACTGATGAGATTTATCAAAACAAAGAAACAAGCCCCCCCCCCGAACCGAATTCGCATTATTTCAGGGGGGTGCGGGCGAATTAAGTTTCAATGAAGGTAAAATGGTTTTTTAAAAACTTTATTTCGACCGTCAAGGGAGTCGTGAAGCAACTAGATTACAAATTAAGACTAAAAGCTAGTTGACAATTCTCACGTTATTATAGTTTCTAAGCTTACTCTATTCTAGGAAGGAAGATAACGCTGTCTGTGCAGTAGTCATCAGTTCATATTACGTAACTGGCGATCCTTACACACTAGCCATTCATGCAACATGAACCCTAAACTTCACTAAGTGAAATACTGTCGCCTCAGCCGGGGTTCGACCACACAGCCAATCGGATCGCATTTCACTCTGACCTCGACTCGCAGCGCGTATTCGCACTGCCCCACCGAGGTCCCAAATTAGTTATACTAAAATTTGTTTAGCAATACCTTCTACTGACCTATAATTCATCACATGTAAGATTGGCGTTAAATAAGTTACTTGCTGATGTTAAATAACTTCAAAACAAGAATGTAAATTATAACATAATTATGTAAGCGAAAATCAATGTATAATATTTGTAAATTCAGGATGTGTCAATATCGGAATAAGAACCGCGATTTCTCTAGTGTTTTTATAAAACATTGCAATAGGCGACTGTCTCGTAAGCAAAAGTGCATGGTTTCCATTTGTTTAAACTGAGTAATTGCTGTAAAAGCGAATAATAGGATTTCGAATATACCGTAAAGATTTATTAACCTAGTGACGAACAGTTAAACAGGATAACAAACAGGTGGTTGATTAACCACAATCATTACAACATTTGACTTTAACAAAAATTATAGTCTAAATAAATTTAAGATCCGAAAGGTAGTCATACATATACAGGCCAAATTTAATGTCCAGGCTATATACACCGTATATTTGTAGTATCAACCGTATATTTGTAGTATCACCACGCCAAAATGACTGTAAAATAATATGTAGGAATAGTAATTGTTCATAAATGGGCCAAACATACCACTCTGGCTTTTTTTGTATCCTGGTTGCAACACTTTTAATTAGAATATTAATAACTACTCAAAATAAACTTATACAGGATGTTTGACAACTAGCGTAAAAACTTTGCCATTTGGTTGCTAAAGTCAATATAAGTGAAAATGTCTAATGAACAGAATTCCTATTTTTTACCAATTACACAACTATAGAGCATCAACGTGTTAATAGCATAATTAATTGTAAATCCTAATAATAAAGCCACCGCTTTGAGCTTAGACCGCGTCGTCCTAGAATTGATGCAGATTGACGTTTTGATAATGCTACCTGCAAAGGTTAGCGCCACGTCAGCATCAATCAGTTCCACGGCGACACGGTCTATGCCCGAAGAGATTTATTAGACACAAACTTCTTAAGCCATTTTTAAAACCTTAATATCAAGTAGCATTTACCAGAACAAGACACGATGCAATTATTCCCATGTAAATTTCTTTTAGTCGCAAAATCATTTGTTAAAGGATTGTAGATTTTTCATAAGAGAATTTAATAGGTTCGCAAAATGATACGAGGGCAGCCTTTTAATTTTTTACAAAAAGTGGGAAAGAAATTTTTTTTGGCACAAAATGTTTTATTGCTTTTCAAAATATTCGCCTTTAAGTTTACACTTTTGCATGCGTTCAAACCAATTCTCAAAACATTTTTTCCACTCCGAAGTTGGTATCTCAAAAACATGGTTTTTGAAGACTTCAACAGCTTCTTGAGGTGATGAAAATCGCTGTCCAAGCATTTTTTTTTGACCTTCGGGAACACAAAGAAGTCGTTAGGCATTAAACCAGGTACGTAAGGGCAACGAGACATTAACTCGATGTTTTTCTCCTTCAAATAATCGATTGTTAAACGTGCTGTGTTATTACCAAGAATGGTGGGACGTTTTCGGTTGTTTTTCCTGATTTCGTCTATGACTTCTGGCAAACAAATTGTTGTAAGCCATTGAGAGTTAACTGTTCTTCCATCTTCTAAAGGAATGGTTGCGACATGTCCAGTACAACCGAAGAAACAAGCGATCATTTTCTTGGAAGTGTGCTGAACGAACAACTTTTGTGAGATTCGGTTCATCTTGGAACACCCAAACAGTGGATTGTTGCTTAGTTTCCGCTTGATACGGATATATCCAAGTTTCGTCACCTGTTACGATGTTATATACGGATTTTACAGTTCCTCGGTCGAATTTTTTGGGCATTTTCTTACACCCATTAAACACGAGCCTTTTGTTTGAGCTTCCGTAAAATTATGCGGAATCCATCGGGAGCGGATCTTTTTCACAGCTTATTGTTCATGCAAAATCGAATGTACTGCAGCCTTCGATATGCCTAAGGATGTCTCTATCTCACTGTAAGTCAGTCACATGCAGATCTTCTTCAATCATGTTGCGCACAGCATCGATGTTTTTTGGAATAACAACCGATTTTGGTCTACCTTCACGAAATTCATCACTGACGGACGCACGACCACGACGAAATTCTGCAAGCGAACAGTAACCAGTCTTTTCTGATGGCGCTTCATTGCCAAAAGTTGAACGAAGCGATTCTATCCATTGTTGTTGAGTTAGGCCTTTACTAATATCGTAAAACTCGTCCAACTTAAAAGACTGCCCTTGTAATAAGGAATCGTATACTTAACAAAAGTGAAACATTTTTTATAACAAAATATGCTCGAAATGTGCTCGTTAAGCTTGAATACTAGCCTGACACCCATCAATCCGCGAATGATACACTCGAAACGTTACGTTGCTATGTCAAACATTTATCCATCATTTCCACACTACGCCAGCTGCATAAGATGTCGCCAACAATGATAATCTAGATTCTAATATGTAATATGATATGTAATCTGCAGATCTCAAGAGGACATATGAGGGGTCCTCCACGTTCAATCTATTCTCTATCGGAATAAGGAAGATTTAGCCATGCCGTCCCTCGAAAAGTCTTTGAAATGTACGACCAAATATTGTATGAGGATTTGGATATTTCTATACACGCACGGAGTGCATTTGCATTGCAGTATCCGTAAAAGAAAACAATATCCGCAGATCCAGCTGCACTAAGACGTCCTATTATTTAAGACAGAAACAAATAAACTAGTAGAATTGAGAGAATTACATCTATTGTTGTTATACAGATACTTCAAATAATTAATAATAATTTTGTTTTGTTTCGTTTTCTTAAAAACTATTTATATGATATACCATTAAAACCTCGATTTCATGTAGTTTCGTAATTAATTGGAATAAGGCTTACGTTCATTTTTATTTTAATCTAAATTACGTCACCGACCAAACGTTTTTGACGCTAGTTGTGAGACATCTTCAACTCAAATTGTATACAAAATTTTGCAGGCGATCTATAATAGCTGCTACAAAGGCCAAACATAACAGTCTCTTCATCAAAGTTGTCTAAATTAAGTGTGTTTATATATAATACATAATCACTCAATAATGTTTTTTGATGGTGTGTAGGAACTGTAATATTCATACATGAATCAATCACTACCCTTCGGATTTTTACACTGTGGTTGTTCTAACTCTGTTTTAAAGTTTATATTTAGCGTCAATTAAAAAAGTGTCCTAAAATTAAAGTGTGGAAACTGTAATATGTCATACACAGGTCAAACGTCATACGACCCATACCATTTTAAATGTATACTCAAAATTAAGTGTGTATATAACTTGAAACGATTTTCAAAATAATGTCTGAAACAGGTAATGGTTCATACATGGACCAAAGACTGCTCTTGAGATTTATACACCATGTCAGATGATGATGATGATGATGATGAATGGTTGTTTAGATGTAACCTAAATTTTAAAGGTTATATTCAGCAGCGCCCGAAAATGCACCGAAAAGATCGGGTCAGAAATGTAATATTGCATGCACTCAGGTCAAACACCACATTTGATTTCGTCTGACATAAATTATTACATTTTCAGCGTCTGCTCTTCGATGCTACGCTTGCAATGGGTTCACATGTGGATATGGGCTGCTCTCATTCACGTATCCAGAAGTAGAATGTGAAACCAAAAGTGGAAATTCGCTCATAGATGCTGTCACTTCCATCATTCCTTCACAATGCGTCAAAATTGTTGGAAAGGGTAAGTTCAAGTTTTGTATTTAATTCAGATTTAGACTCGTATAATTATTCCATTGTGCCTAAAAGATGGCTGTTATCCCGTTAGTATGAACACCGCCATTTTAAAATTAGTTTTCAAATAGTTAACAGTGGAAAGCACCTCCTTTGTAAACGATTCCATTAGTAAAATCATGGTTTAACAGTAGAAAACGGTAGAGACATTTTAATGAAATTATAACTGACATATTATAGAACCAACGGCGGTGGGTGGATGTGGTTGTATAATATACAGTAGCGATGGTTCACCAGTAGCCATTTTTGCAAGAATACAACCTAATGGCGGAATATTTTACCAGGTCATTTACTAGGGGGATTTCTTTACAAAAAGTGTCGGCATTTCCTTGCAAATGTATACAGTTTATAACTGAAAAAAAGTGAAGTGATTAATTTACTAACTTAATGTATTAAGAAGATGGGTAATGTGCAACAGGATTGTGTAGAACGTAGCAATTTACGGGCGGAATTAATTTATAGGCGAGTAATTCAGTGCAGGCAAGCAGTTCCTTGCAATATAGTGTTTTAGGCAGTTGTGCCAGTACCGGAACATCGAATTTTAATGGCACTGTTCCTCCTTGGCAAACTAACGGGATTTTCCGTTTAGTAAATCATATGCGGAGTAGCCCTTGCACTTCTGCTGATTCGGAGCCCCACGTTAAACTGTAGGGTCTCTAAATCTGTGGTGCTTAAAAAAAAACGCGCAAAATAGGCATAGGAAAGAAGTTCGTTACGTTTTTCTTAAGAGAGGACTCGAAGAGTGTTCAGTAACACAATCTTCTAAAGAACAAGTTATTTACAGACTGTATGTTACTATCAGGGATCGAGTTGTGGGTGTTTTATTTCATTACAGGAAAGTAGGTTATGTATGAGATTGCAGTGCAAGGGAACGAGTTACTAACGATAGAATTTTATTACAAGGGAGCGAGTTACTGGTGTGATATTTTTACAAAGGAGTGTTACCAATGATGGGATTTTTTTACAAGAGTGAATTATTATCGGAATTTTCTTACAAGAGACTGATTTACTGATTGCAATAGGTTACAAAGGGGGCGAGTTTCGTTTGGGATTTCACTACTACTACTACTACTACTACAAGGCAGTCAGCTGTTAGTGATAGGATTTTATTACAAGGGAGCGAGCTATTTAACGATGGCATTTTGTTACAACAAAGCGAGTAACAAATGAAACTTTATTACATACAACCAAGCAAGCAACTGATGGAATTTTATTACAAAAAAACGAGTTAAGGATATGATGTTTTGATAACGGCGGAGTCAGTTATGTATAGAATTTTAGTGCAAGGGAGCCATCTATGAATTTTCTTAAACGAGGCGAGTTACTGACTGAATTTTCTTACAAGAAAGCTAGTAATTGATGGAATTTTGTTACAAAAGAACAAGTTAAGGGAATGATGTTTTGATAGCAGGTGAGTGAGTTATGAATGGAATTTTAGTGCAAGGGAGCAATCGCAGAATTTTCTTAAACGAGGCGAGTTACTGACGGAATTTTGTTACGAGAGAGCTAGGTACTGATGGAATTTTATTACAAAAGAACGAGTTAAGGGTATGATGTTTTGATAACAGGGGAGTCGGTTATGTATGGAATTTTAGTGCAAGGGAGTTACCTATGAATTTTGTTAAACGAAGCGATATCTATGAATTTTGTTAAACGAAGCGAGTTACTGACTGAATTTTCTTACAAGAAAGCTAGTAATTGATGGAATTTTATTACAATAGAACAAGAACGAGTTAAGGGTATGATGTTTTGATAACGGGGGAGAGAGTTATGTATGGAATTTTAGTGCAAGGGAGCTATCTATTAATTTTCTTAAACGAGGCGAATTACTGACTGAATTTTGTTATAAGAAAGCTAGTAACTGATTATGGAATTTTAGTGCAAGGGAGCTATCTATGAATTTTCTTAAACGAGGCGATTACTGACGGAATTTTTTTACAAGAAACCTAGTAGTTGATGAAATTTTATTACTGTAGAACAAGTTAAGGAAATTTTATTACTGTAGAACAAGTTAAGGGTATGATGTTTTGATAACAGGGGAGTGAGTTATGAATGGAATTTTAGTGCAAGGGAGCAACCGCTGAATTTTCTTAAACGAGGCGAGTTACTAACGGAATTTTGTTACGAGAGAGCTAGTAACTGATGGAATTTTATTACAAAAGAACGAGTTAAGGGTATGATGTTTTGATAACGGGGGAGTGAGTTATGTATGGAATTTTAGTGCAAGGGATCTATGAATTTTCTTAAATGAGGCGAGTTACTGACGGAATTTTCTTACAAGAAAGCTAGTAACTGATGGAATTTTATTACAAAAGAACGAGTTAAAGAGTATGATGTTTTGATAACAGGGGTGCGAGTTCTGTATGGAATTTTAGTGCAAGGGAGC
>JABXWE010048055.1:0-10893 GCA_014611495.1 Limonius californicus
ATTGAGGTTTAAAAATATTATAGGGGATCATAAAAGTTATTGAATGAAAAATCCCCTAAAATTTTAGAACATTAATAAAAAAAAAAAGAAAAAAATAGTTAAGCAGATACGTCATGCCAACATACCGTAACATAGACAAATGTTATTGCTTATGTAGCCCTTCCAAACTGGGATATTCTTGAAGATCCAAAATTTTATACAGGGATGGCAACCGAAAACAAAACAAGCGTGTTTTGTTACGCTAAACCCCAATTATTCGAAAATCGCCCGGACGTGTCAATGTAACTTGCTAGGGGGACATGTAATATGGTTATTTCCGATCAATTATCTTCAACCCCAAAATTGGACTTTAAATGGCGAAAGATATCAAAAAACATATCAGTTGTGTTCCTATTTTTTTATTCACAGCATTAGCTCCTGCGAAATGTAATCCACAGTTTCAGGTTAGTAAATGTTCGAAATGAGCACCAAGTTCAGAGTCCATACAGTAACAAAGGTCCTGTTGAAACTGTCGCACATGCTGAAGCATTTGTGGAGTGATTAGACGGCATTCGTTGATTTTCTCTCTCTCTGTCTCTCTCTCTCTCTCTCTCTCTCTAGTCGTATACTTCATAGCTGAAGTGTCGTGATCACACGGTTGCAATTTAGGTTGTAGTTTGGGCAATTTCTCTCTATCTGCAGCATACCTAATATTTGCTTGAAAAGGTCTACCGGTGAATTCCTTGACTTGGTCGATCCAGAGTTTTGGGGAATGTCCTCGAGGGCGATTCCCTTCTACTTTTTCCTGAACAACCAGTTCTTCTAGGTCTAGGTCCTTCCTTCTGGTGACGTGTCCGAAATATTTCAAAATTTGTTGTTTTATTGCACTTGACAATCTATCCCGAATTTCCAGTTCTTCTATTATTGACACATTCATTCTATGTGCTATCCAGAGGATCCTCAGGAGTCTTCGCTAAACCCACATTTCGAAGGCGTCCAGCTTATTAATGTCTTCAGCCCTTAAGGTCCATGCTTCCGCTCCATATATGGTAATTGGATTATACGTAGTCGTAAATCTGGTAAAGAATCGGATTCAGTTACGTAAATTTCATACTTTAAATGACCCCACAAAAAGAAATCTAACCAGGACAAATTGGCAACCTTGCGGGCTAATCTTCTTCCAATCCATTGATCGGGAAGCCTTCAATCCAAATAATGTCAAAGTTCCGTCCTGTTGGAATATCAAATACTCTTCGAGATAATCATCATTATTCTGTATAATATCAGTTAATATTGAATCAATGTTGTCATGTAGCAATGCCAAGTACATCTATTCAGTTACAGTACCAGGTAAAAAAAGGACCAACGAGATGACCAAAAATGTGAAACCAAACATTTAATTTTCCGGGGTGTTAAGTGTGTGTTTTGTGAGCTATCCTCGGATTAGAATCTGACCACTAGCGACATTACGGCGATTGATCATCTACGACAAAAGTGCATTCGTCGGAAAACGAGACACCGCAAAGAAAATATAGATTTTTTTACCTCCCGTTCACTTAATGCTTTATAAAATTGCAAACTGCCACCAAAGTCGTCTGCATTGAGTTGTTGCAGCAAATTGATTCTGTAGGGATCAAATTTGCGGTGTTTCAAAATTCGTTGAATACTGGTTCAATTAATAATCAATGCAATAGCCATTTGCCTTGTACTAAACGTAGGATCGACAAGAATGTGGTCGAAAACCGCGGTTTTCATCGCTCTTTTTCTTACAGGATTTGCAGCATTTCGCTTTTTATTTGAGACAGACTCAGTCTTCCGATATTTGATCATTAAGACACATGCTTATCTGCATATTGCCGATTCAACAATGTTGCGCTTCTACTGACATATTCATTGTTTCCGAAGAGAAACGCAACCCTTTCAACTCTTTCTGAAATCGAATAACTATTCTAAATATTCAAAGAAACCAACAGCAACTATGAAATACAGCGCGACACCTACGTACAAAGAAATTGAAGTATTTACGCCAACGTATGGTCAACGAATGCCATCTACAGATTTCATAAATGTTTCAGAACATTTACTACCTATACTGGAACTTTGGATTGCTTTTCGGCGGGAACTAATGCTCGAAATTTACACTCAACTGAGAATTAATATTGAACTGTCAGCTTTCCCAATCGACGTAGTTTATTAACATGGGGCAAGGAACAAAAAAGTTATTTACATTTTAGGGAATTGATATAAAAAATCTTTAAAGCCCCTCATCAACGTAACGCTGTCGAATTAACAAAAAAACTAAGTAATTTAGGGGTTAAATAGCCTCAGCTATACGTAGTTAATGTTTTCTGCACACGTTTAGAATCACCTTGTATATAGAAAAATTAGCTCATGCTTTCCACAGATTCTATATCTATGGCAGAACTGATTAATTTTAATGTAACTTGTTCGGAGGCATTTTCTTGAAAAACTTCTTACGCTACCTTAAAATATAATTATGTCACAGAAAATATTACCAATTGAATTTCTTATTTGGTACTATTATACTCTACAGTACTTGAAATAAAGCGTAGGGACCTTCTCTATTATCTCTGTGGCGGCTTGTAAATGAATGTACAAAAACAGAGAGGACCTACGGTTAAACGCGGGTTTCTAATCGCGGAAAGTGTCTTGCGCTTCTTCTGCAAAGAAGGTGTTTTTGGTAGAAGTATTAGGGTGGTTTGACATTGATTTCCAAGCCGAAACGGCATGTAAAAATCCGATGTTCTTGAGCCTAGAATCGAGACCAGGTCCTTGAGTGTACGTCCATTCCTTAGATTTATAGATAATAAATTACGCACATCGTGAGCATATTCCATATCAGTAAAAAAAAATCCTGTGGAGTACTCATTTATGACGTCATAGTATTTTGATAGGTAACCTTCATTTAGGTAAGGGATTAGATCGGAAAGTTTGATTTTGGAGGCCGTTGTTGGGCAGATATTCTGGAATTGGTATTTACTGGAAGTAGCAAGGGATAAGTGTTTCTTATAGCGCAACAATTAATTGTCAGCTACAGAAACGCAATCAAGTGCAAAAATTTATTGAACATACTCAATAAATCTTGAAATATCAAGCAATTATAGTTTATGTAATAAACATTAATAAAGTCATACTTAGTATCGCCTATAAAGTAACTAATAATATGGATTTACAAAATAAAGTAAGTATGACGTGGCAAGGTTAATATTATCTTAAGACTCTTCAATACACACAGCTTAACAACCGTTCTCGGGTGTAAACGGGAATTTATTTGAAACATTGAAATCTATAGAGCTAACGTTTCAGATGAAGAATATATTTAAATTACAGAAAGAGCTGCAACACCATTGATACTTAGTAATAATTTATTATACAGGGTGCTTAAGAAATACATTCAGATATTTTACTCACTTATAGATCTCATCAATACAAATAAAATCAACCGTTTTCGAGATATAGAGTTTGTTTAAGAACGTAAATAATGCTTGTTATTTCAATAAGTTCCCCGCCCATTCAAACAAATAACGGCGTAAATCAAACATTTTATTTACAAATAATTAAAGTAGATGTTCTACATGTCCTCCTTCCATTTCTGCATATCCTTTCCTATCTCCGTAAAAGTGAACGCCGCATTCTTTCAAAGATTCCCGGATTCATACACACAGTCTAGCAGCCATGTTCTATGCGTTTTCGCCATTCCTTTAAATTATTCACAGGGCTTTATCGACTTTAAATACCTCCAAATACAAAAGTCGAACCGATTGAGGTCAGGAGATCGAGGTGGCCGCACAGCTGTACCCCCTCGTCCTATCTACGTGCTGTTGCAATTTTCGTTTAGGAAATTTCTGACCATGATTGAAAAGTGTGCAGAAGCCCCATCGTGCATCAACCACATACTCATTCCACGAATAAGGCATTACGAAAAAAGTCAAGATACAATTGGCCAGTCAAACGGTTCGGAAGAAAAAAGGTCTCCAAAAACACCAGGCCAAACGTTAATTGAAAATCGTTGTTGATGATTTGATTCAATATTAGCATGAGGGTTCATCTGACCAAACATGGCTGTTATGGAAATAAAAGATGCCATTTCTTGTGAAACTAGCTTAGTCAGTAAATAAGATTTCACTAACTTTGCGTTTTCCGTAACTCGTGTCAGTGACCATCGGCAAAACACCAGACGTGCGGCATAATCAGGTGCAATAAGAGCCTGTACCCTTTGAATATGGTATGGGTACAATTGCTCCTCACGTAACATTATCCAAATTAGAGAAGCATTAATATTTGTATCTGCAGAAAGTTTTCTAGTATTGGTACCAGGAGTTTCTTCAATCCTCCTTAAAATGTTAAGTTCCGCTTCGGGAGTAGAAACTGATTTAAGCCGACCACATCACCGTTGCTTGATTTAAATGTGTCAACTTCGGATATACTTTCATGCAAATTTGTAAAAAAAAATTGCCACACGGAAGTGCCCGGTTGGGAAATGCTTCGGCATACAAGCGACGTGCCTCATAAGAATTACCATTGGCCCATATCAGCCATTTCCGCGTTAGTATACATATTCCAACAACAACAATAACAATATGGCAACTTAGAAGAGCTCAAACAAATGTTGTTTTATTCACTTCCATAGCAGACGTGATAAATACGATTCGGCACTCTTACTCTGCTACTCTGCGTGAATAATTTGGCTGCATCTTGAAAACGGTTGATTTTGGAACCCATATTTATTGCGACTTTTTTGTTTGTATTGATGAGGTCTTTTAGTGGGTTTAATACCCGTACGTAGTTTTTAAACACCCTGTATGTTATAATATTACATCGACCGATTTTATTCTAATTATCTAAGTTGTGAAAGGTGTAGATTAGAGAAGTCACTATGTATTTTATACTATCGCATTTTCATTTAATAATTTTGCTCTGCCGATTATAGGGATCATGCCAGAATACACTACAATAGAAAAATGTAATATTTTATTAGTGCACACCATGGTGGTCCTGATAACAATGACGAGTTATACAAAATTTAAGTACCGTTAAACTGAATACTTTGAATTCAGTGAAACTATCGAAGAGAAAAATACTGCTCTCACATTTTTCAGTACTGATTTATATAGCCTTGAGAATTTATCTCGGCGGATTTCTGTTGGCAACGCTGAAGGGGAATCTTTTTCTCTTTTAAGGAAAAACCACAATTATCTGAGTAATTGCTTCTTAGATGAACGGACAAATGTATTAAATTTATCAATACATTCTGGTATCTGTACCAATATGTGATATGAAGTTATTAGCTGGTAAATAGTATGCATTTAATGGTTTATAAACTACTAAAATTTGTATATTGATGTTGATATTTGGAAGTCTGATTGCCAAACCTTTTTCAGTTCAATTGCGTTAACTAAAACTAAACTGAATTTATGCTGGATGTTTTCATGCTGTTTTTAGATTGTATTCAATTTGTGTTATTACAATTTTGTTAGGTATTTACAACACTTAAGCCAATCCCAGTTTTTATAAGAAACTGCTCACTTAGAACCGCTCTATTATAGAAACCTACTGTTTTGCGGAGAAGTAAAGCGCAGTATTAAAGACTATTCTCATGGAGATGGGCTCTTTTGAAGAACTAATTCCCTTTTGAAGTATCGCTTTAATAGGAGTCGCTTTTGCAAAGACATTTCACTTTAATATGGCATGCGTCAGGGTTTCAGAGTTGTAGGACTCAGATAAGCGATAGAATGCGGGCTGCTCTTCGCGAATTCGTACATAAATTATACCTGAACTGACAGTCGTACACCGTATGATTATTACGTAGGTTTCCAAACATATTTTCCTAATTTTGTTTTTTTAGGCATTCATTTCTACCTATATCAAGACGTATAGCTGTAATACAAGATGATTTTATTTTGATGCCAATATTATTTCTTATCTTTAGAAGTAATATAACTAATGCAAAATGATATTTGATTCTTGTATTCGCATTATTTCAAAAAATTGTATATAATAGCAGATAACGTTAGCAGTTAAGTGTTTAGTTCGAGATGATATAGATATAATGTATAAACGATAAACTTCATTGCGGAGTATCAAAATAAACCAAATTTGAGAAAATCTAGGCTATTAACGACGTGAAATTTACAGTTAAAGGATTACATTAATGAAGTAGTGATGGGCATAATCGAATGAATTTAATCATCGGTTGATTAGTGTTCGGATGATTTTAATAATCGAAATATTCGTTCGAATCCAAAATGTGCGCGCATTTAGCAATGCAAGAAATATCTCGCATGCTGCCTTTCGAATGATGACAGCCTGGCATTCCTACTCTTATCCCTACTTATTATTTCGATTTTTGACTGAATTCTGTTCTATATTTATTTAAATTTCTTCAAATAGTAAGATTAACATGAATGTAAATGACATTTTGTGGGTTTCCGTGTTCTATTACAAGTTATTAAATAATAACGATTTTTGTAATTATTTTATTATAATTCATTAATAGCTTATATATTTACAAGGGTAATCCTGACGACCAACTTAGCCACTAAATATATTTGTCGGAAAGTTAATATCAAAAGCCGCACAGATTACAAATGATCGTAAATGGTTAAGATATGTTTAAACAGTGACATACATTTCTGAACGTATTTTATTAATTTATCTAGTTTATGACAACAATATATTCAAAAAATTTAAAAAATTCTACAATTAGTATTTTAGGATTTAAGTATAGAAAAGTGGAAGTAAATTCGTTACTTAAGCCTGCCCAGGTCGAAATTCTAAGAACTTATTTTGGTAACTTAGCTGCATAGGCAGACCCATCCCACGAAACAAGTAAAATATTTTGAATTGTTTTATTCGAGTTGTGCGCACCACTAAACGAACTTATTCGAGAAGTTTTTATCCTTCGAATGAATTACTCGCATGTCGGAGATGCACTCATAATCTAATATTTCGAATGATACGCCCATCACTAATATGAGGCAAATTGTTTTCTAATATTTAGAATAAGATTATCACAGGGATTCTAAAAGTCCATACATAAATGTTTGCATTGCTCACAGGCAATAGCTAAAGTTGAAAACTGTTTTATTAGATTCAAGTACCACAAAAAAATGGAATAATTATCGTAACTACGGCATAACACAACATATAGTTTGCGCAGAAAGTTTCACGTTTAAAGTTTCTTGTGTTATTTAAACGAAACTCATATTAATTAATAATTCTAAACAATATTAATAATAACAACAGGTTCTATCCACGAGATCAATCTAACAATGTTAAATATATTTCAGTTTATCTATATAATTCTGTATACATGGGTCAGATAATATTGATACATAGACCATATGCGCCCACTTAAATATAAATACTCAGAAAATCTAACTACCCGAAATACTCTTTAGATCACAGTATTATTTTATTGTTGGATGCTGTTTGACCAATGTAAAATAGATATACTTCGAGCGTTTTAAGTTTACTGACATACAATAAAAATACACCTCTAATAAATGAACAATTTGACCTAGAAACTAAATAAAGAAATGGGTTGTATTGATAGTATACGGTGTACTACCATTTATTTTCTATACTGGCAAAATAAAAAGAAGCAAAGGTTGAGAAAGCTCCTATGTCATGAAATCTTTTACTTTTGAGCACAATTTTCACTTTAGGAAGGAGAATAAATGTGCTCATCTGGAAAATTGATCTGAAAAACGCCCGGTTTCATGAGAAATTACTCCCCAGTCTGTGCAGGATAGGCAGGTGCATTGTGATACAACAACCACCAACTACCATTTCCTCGCCGTTACGGTGGCACTAAATACTTGTGGTGTAATAAACTCATCAATTCAATGTATAATGTACTATTTACTACTCGTTCTTCAGGTACACATTTTGTATAGAACGTAGCCTGTTTGTCGAAATCAGGTTTGATTCTGGATTTTTAAAGAGAAACTTTGGTTCTTGGTTATGATTTTCTAAGCCATTGCATATTCTGGTGTATTGTTTCAGGATTGTACTGAAACACTCATAACCTATCAGCAGTGACAATTCAATTGATAGATCTGAACGAACTCCCATGACGATGCAACCCTCCTCTGTTTGCTGATCCGTAACATTGCGGAACGAAATTTGGGCAGTTTTCTTCTTTCCCCAATTTTCATGTAATATTAATTGCATGAACTTCTTCATGTTTAACTAATTTGCCATCCTTCGGACTGTCATTCGGTGATCTATTGCCACGATTTCACCAACTCTAGCAACCGAATTTGCATTTCGAAAGATCGACCGTTAACCAGTTTTACCGTAATCTTGAACTTTCTCACACATATATATGAACCGTTTAAACCATCCTAACAGACTCGTTCAAGTAAAGTTGTTGCAACCGTACACAATTTAAAAAATATTTTAAGTTTACCTCAATTTTTAGCAAAACATAATATTCACTCGTTCCTCCATGACGATTGACAGAAACAGTATGTACGCGCAAGCGCTTTGGCCGTACATTAACAGCTTTTTGATTTTCTCCAATTACACTGTCTGTTAATAAATCTGTGAAGTATTCGAAGCTGTTTTACTATTGGTTTATTAGCAATGAGAATGCAGTGTTACATACAATCTTATAGGCTAATATTGATGGTTAATTTATGGCATAATAAGAATAACACCCAGCGGTGTTACCTTATATTAATAAATATATTTGTGGCGTGTACAATATGATGTTACTAAAAATCTGGAGTCATTCAGCGATCTATTGCCACAATTTCACTAACTTACAACCAAATGTGCATTTCGCGAGATCTACCGTTAACCAGTTTCAGCGTCATCTTAAGTATCCTCACACCCAGTTTTGAATAGTTTAAACCATTCAAACACACTGGTAGAAGTTCAGGTGTTGCCATCGTATAGAATTTTAAATTTCATAAGTTTACCTCAATTTCTAGAAAAATGTAATATTCACTCGTTGCTCCTTGACGACTGACAGACACAGACAGAAACAGTATGTACACACAAGCACCTTGCGCATATACTAACATCTGTTTGACCTTCTCCAACCACTGTCTGTTGAAAAAACTGTGAATTATTAGATGCTGTTCTACTTTTGGTTTAACAATCAGAATACAATATTATATACAATCTATACGCATTTTTACATGATATGATAAGAGTAACATCCAGCGGTGTTACCTTATATTATTAAATATATTTGTGGCGTGTACAATTATGTTACAAAAAATCTAGGGTTTATTCAGCGATTTATTGCTACAATTTCACTAACTCTTACAACGGAATATGCATTTCGGGAGATCTAACGTTAACCAGTTTAAACTATACTAAACTATACACAGTGGTACAACTTAGGTGTTGCCACCGTATACAATTTTCAAAATTTCATAAAATTTCTTTAATTTCCAGCAAAATATAATTTTCATTCGTTGCTCCATGGCGGCTGACTGAGACGCTACGTTGCGCCCTGTGCAGAAACTAACAGCTGTTTAATTTTCCCTTGATCAGTCTCTATTGATAAAGATTTTACGTGCTGTTTTAGTTTTGGTTTAATGTCATGTGCCACCAGTGCTGCAGGTCCAATCTAAGAATTAAATTGAATTTTAAAAATAATAATTTTAGAAAAATGAATAATACCGATTAATCTTTTGCGGTTTTTATTTTTTCTTTCCGATATCAAAGAATATGAATTTGTTCACATTTATGGTATTGCTTTATCATAATCTACATTAGAAAACCAAATGGAGTAAGCTTGGTAGCACATCCTGAAATTACACGATTTTTTTTTAAGTACGTACATATTTCCTGTAGAATATTGGACACAATATATTATAAAGTTTATACGATATTAATAAATATTCACACGACATAGAAATTTATTAGTGCTCTCGTTCACATAAATTCCGGTTAACCTTCTAAGTTAATTCTTATCATTTTGTAAATATATTAGTTCTGCATTCTACTAGATATGTTTCGTAAATTGAGCTCGGAGACGTAGAATATAACTCAAAAGAGAAGGTGGAAAACTTAATTTATTACTAGCAGAGCGCAGTCAAAGACACATACGCATTTAGATTCTTCGCGCTCCTATGACACTACCTTTGATTTTGTGAAAGTTGTAACCTCCCTATCTAGATTGATCAAAAACATGCTTGTGTAGCAATTTTTGCCAAAAATACACCTTTAATATACATCACATAGAATATTTGCTAAAGCTAGTCGTTGAACTCCGTGGATGCTTCTGCTGTCCATGTTCTGCTTTTTGGAAGTGTATTTTTACTGCGAAGGTGCGAAAGGCATTAAGAAACTTATATGAAAGTTTTAATGCCTTACGAATGTTATGTTATGCATTCAGAAATATATATTTTGCTTTCTAGGGTAAAATGTAATGTAACAACGTAAATGTTTTTTGATAAATATTAAACAATTAACAAACATTACAATAAAAATTGATTAATGAAACCAACCGAGAACCTTTGTTTAAGTTACAGTTTCACGATCGTACTGCATACAACTGCATGGTGACTATTGGTGTTGTACAAATATTGTACACCACAGTGCCCTGTTGTACATAGTTCTAAAGACAATATTGGTTTGTTGGTGTCGCAATTCCAGACAAGAGTTAGAATAGTAAAAACTTCAACGGAAATTTGTAGTAAGTAGATAAATTCAAACGATCGAAAGCTTCATTGTTATTAAAATAAAGTAATAGATACTGCTGTCAAATCCGTTACATTTTAAAATCCGGATTTCGGATTTTAAATTATCCGGTATCCGAATAATCCGGAATCCGCCGGATGTTTACTATCCGGATAAAATCCGTCTTGCAAATCCGTTATCCGATAAATTCACTATCCGGATTCATCCGGAAAATCCGCTATCCGGATTTAT
>JABXWE010048056.1:0-14397 GCA_014611495.1 Limonius californicus
TATTGCAGTCAACGTACAAAAATTGTAACTTTGTGCATCAAAAAGGATGTTTCGGATGTTTCCACGCAGCGACAGTTCCATCGAAGTCATTCACGTTGCTCAACTCAAACAGTTTTTGAGCAAGTTGTAACTGGCTAGTATTTTTTTTTGAGGACGATAAAGCGCTGTTATTGCAGTCAACATACAAAAATTGTAACTTTGTGCATCAAAAAGGATTCCGCCAAAATCATCCACGTCGCTCAACTCCAACTAGAGTTTTTGAGCAAGTTACGGTACTTTTTTGAGGACGATACAGGCGCTGCTATTGCAGTCAACATGTACAAACTGGAACGTTGTGCATTAAAAAAAATGAGTCGGATATTTCCATGCAGTGAAAGTTTCGCCGAAATCATCCACGTCGCCCAACTCCAACTGGAGTTTTTGAGCAAGCTGTAACTGACTGGTATTTTTTTTTTTAGGACGGTAAGGCGGTTTTGTTGCAGTTAACGTACAAAAATTGTAACTTTGTGCATCAAAAAGGATGCTTCGGATGTTTCCACGCAGCGACAGTTCCACGGATGTCATCCACGTCGCTCAATTCCAACTAGAGTTTTTGAGCAAGTTGTAACTGGCTCGTCCTTTTTTTGGGGACGATGAAGGTGCCGCTGTTGCAGTCAATGCGCACAAATTGTAACTTTTCGCATTAAAAACAATGAGTCGAATATTTCCACGCAGCGAAAGTTTCGTCGAAATCATCCATGTAGCCCAACTCCAACTAGAGTTTTTGAGCAATTGTAACTGGCTCGTACTTTTTTGACGATGATGAAGGCGCCGCTGTTTCACTTAACGTGCACAAATTGAAACTTTAATGCATTAAAAACAATAAGTCGAATATTTCCATGCAGTGAAAGTTTCGCCGAAATTATCCACGTCTCCCAACTCCAACTCGAGTGTTTGAGCAAGCTCGTAAGATTTTTGGGCACGATAAGTTGCTGCTGTTGCAGACAACAGCGAACATTATAAAGCAATTCTGGAGAACTATTACTTACCTCAGTTAGGAGAACGCGGACTGAAAATATGTTACTTCAACAGAACGCGCGACCAAGCGCTCTTGCAGACAGACAATAGCCATAATAAGGAACATGTTACTGAATCTGATGATTTAACATGACCTGCTCAGATCTGCAGTTGAGGCAGCTCTTGATTTTGCTATGGGCCTAGTTAAAAAAAACATTTACGACTTAAACCACAGACCCTGCAAAAAATGAAAGAGAGCATCTTTCGAGAAGCAGAAGACATAACGACTGATGTCATGGTTCGAGTTATGGAAAATGCTGTAACAAGGGTCCAATCCTGCATCACAGTTAGAGACGCCCATTTGATCAACATCTTCTTTTATTCATACTACGCATAGATTGTAAAATCTAAATAATTATTCGAATTATAATTTTTTTAAGATTTTAAATGGCGGCCACTTCAAATTGGGACTTTATTGTAGCCTTTCCTGTAGAGTTTGAATGTGCAATAATTTTATATTCAAGCAGGTTCCCAAACTGTTTTTGGGGGTTACCCAATAATCTTACCCAAAGAGTATTTTACATTTGTCTGTATTGTACAAGCGCCTATTGTAACAAATTGCGATGCGCTTCCAAAAATTCCATCCACCAATTGATTTTATTTTAATAATAACTTTTATAAAACAATGGACACCCACGACGGGCGAGTACAGGTGCGCTTCGAGCGGCGAGTAGGTGTACTAAATACTCTCTCGACTGAATTCAAATCTTATACTTTTTATTTTTCTCAGATCCTCATTGTGTGAGGACATTAGCTCGAGATGCTATCAATGAGCTGTGGGTTTGATATTAATTTAATGCTCGCCACACACTCCCTTAAAGTACTTTTATTTTGTATGGCAACTACCGAGGGCATTTTTAGAGAAAACAATTCGTAATAAAGCCGGGATGTGTTTACGAGCGCATACTTCAATCTACTAACACAATTTTATAAGTCGGAAAATGAACCGCGAGCTTAATATATGATTATTGGTTATGTCAGTCTTATTATCATAAATAAAATCGTTTAGAAGCAAATGAGTATAAACAAACAATAAATATGCTAAAGTACACGCGAAAGGAGTGTTGCGGACGCTATGTTTTAGCGCCCAGCAAAATTTAATAAGTCCCAATAAAAATTCGGATAACCGAATTGTCTTTTTTGTTCTCCAACTTGTTTACTGCCTGCTTGTTCTCCGAACGACAGAGCCCGAGGGGCAAATTTTAAAAGCAAAATTAAAATTTCCTCCCGTGTAAGTATGCAGTTTTAATTTGCAATAAGCGCAATTGACAAATGACGTCAAGATCTTACATGTAATTGTTAATAAAATATAACTATAACGACGGTAGTTAGTTAATAAGAGTGTTAGTGACCTCTTAACCACTTAGCACTGATTGCTTGTTTAAATGATTGGATAATAACTTAAGGCCTACTTGGCAGCTGAAGAAGCAACTCTCAAGACTAATTTATTTATACTAACATTCACGGTAACGTTTACCAATAAATTTAATATTGAATTACCGTCAATTTTTCTTCCAGTGTCTTACTAACACTGGCAACAAAATAGGTAGGGTCAGGTCAGAGACATTTTAAATTGGAAACCTCTCACGAATCCGACGAAGAACTATAAGTAATTAATTATTCGAGTTAACAAACGCCTTGATATTTTAATTTTAAAAGTATGACGAGTCATTCTTGAAGCACTTTCGAAATTTTGCCCTTATTTACTTTTTGGTAGAATCCGAAGTCACGCAATCGAAACGGCCACAATGCTCGCCATTGATTTCGTTATGAGGAATGAATATGAATTTGAATGGAGCTAACACAATGGATATTAATTCAAGAAGGTTCTACAATCAAGAGAATTATAATGTACAGTGATTAACAGTGTCTGTAGTCGGCTTTGATTAGGGTGACTCATGTCTGAATGTCTGATTGCGTCTAATTGCTCATTAGATGACTGTAATCAAGCGAAATTGCGTGGTAGGTATGAAAGTGACTTTTGTGCGCCAAAATATTTTCCGCCCCAGTTTATTGACTTCAAACCGAACGAACGAAGTTCCAGTCTCGATTCGCGTAATGCAAGTGCATCTATCATAAGCAAAATAAAGCCTAGGGCAGGGCTTTCTAGTTTTGACATCAAAAGACTTGCAATAAGTTTTAGCTCTGTAAGCCTTTGATAACTGACGTCTAATTATGCATGCAAATGTTCATTACGGTGAACTTTGAACAATTGCGGCCAAGGTATTATTGGTTTAAATTTTGCTACGATAGCCTCTAGCTTCTCGCTAATTATTTCGAAAAGGATGCAAATGGTTTCCCTACAACACTAAGGCAAAATTTAATTACCTATACGGTGCCACAAAAATTTCAAACGGGTTTCGAATAGAATTTACAGTATAGCTCATTTATTACGGACACGGATATAACGTACATTGGCCTATAACGCGCTCTTACTGCTAGTCCTGACTGAGAACCATACATAACTGTAGTAATTTTTGTTAACAACGTAAGTGTTTCACAGATCCTTGTAATATAACTTTTGCAAGAAATACTTGTGTATTTTTAAACAATGAAGTCAGGCAATTACAGGTTCAATTTTATCTGATATCGTACGACGATTACCCCGATTTTGTAATGTGTGCGCACATCGGCGTTTCCTTCTCATTCTGTATTACACATTTCCGCTTGCTAATTATAAGCATGCTAACACAGAAATAAAAATATTGACACGCTAACTAGAGAACAGGCAGTACAGATCATACAATGATTTTATGTAAACCCAAGTAGAAATTTCATTGTATTTTGTATAGCATACTGTTTTTAAGGAACCGTACAAACACGTGAAACTGCATATGTGTTAAAAATATGGAATATATTAACCGTAGGGTATTACTTTATTGAATTCTTCTCCTAGTGCTTATCTCTTACGAGAAGTAGCAACCTTCACGTCTATGTGTGTGTTATACGTTGAAAGTTTCACAGGGATAGAGGACCTACAGCTTAACGTGGGCTCCGAACCACGGGAAGTGTAATCACTTCTACTCCAGAGAAGATTTACTAGGCAGAATATCTAGCTGATTTCCCGTTACTTTGCGAAGGAGAACGGCCATTAAAAATCCGATGTACCGGTGCTGGGAACTGAACCCCAGACCTTCAGCGTAGAAGTTTAATACGCTAACCACTAGGCCACAACCTTCTCATTGCTGCAAAATTTTATAATGTGCTATATATAAAGAGATTATTTGATTGATATTCGAAAGCAGCCTTTTTGTTAAGCCGGAAATACGTCACCAATGTTCAGAATGAAATATCAAATAGTATTGTCTTAAGTATGGGTAAGTTGGCTATCCATAAATGTGAAAGCCTGTATTAAATTACAGGTAATACATGACCTATTTATCCAAATTATAATATATCCAGGACCAAATTTCAATAATTTAACCATAAAATATTTTATATAATTTTATTTAATTTTAAATATTAATTATGCAACAAAAGTCCACTAGTAGAAACTACTAATTCTATTAATAAATTAATGAACATAAAATTATTAATAATTTTAACATATTGATTGTGCATATTAATAATCCTGCATTTATTTACAACTAATAATATCTTTTTGATTGCATTGTTCTTGTCTCAAAAACTATGTGAGGGTATGTGTGCTATAAAAATAAACTTTTGAATAACATAAGTCATTTGCAACTTTGAGTAGCGACTTCCTCTGTTATGCGCGTGTTGCACATTTAAAGTTCCACAAACATAGAGGACCTACAGCTTAACGCGGGCGTTATTGTTGATTGATTGTTTGTACGGGGAGGGTTGTTACTTCCCTTAACACTAAGGCCTCTTGGGCCTATTGTGCATCCTCTTCTGCCGCTAGTCGCTGTCAAGTAGATCCGTCCCCTTTATTAGGTCTGGGAGTTTGTTGATCAAACTGGCTTGCGGTTGTATCTCGTTGGGATTAGTGCCCTCAAAGATTTGATATCTTCTGCGAACTAAGGCTTCACATTGGAATATTATGCGGGAGGCTGTTTCCTCTTCCTCGCCACACAGCCTGCATATAGGACCTTCGTTAAATAACCCATGTTGTAGCGGTGTTGTCTGAAATGCCAGTGTCCCGTTAGGAGTCCTGTCACTACTCCCATTTGAGTCCTACTAAGTTGTAGGACTGCTTTAGTAAGCTTGTGGGGGTGGTTACCCATCATAGTTTTACTTTGTCTTTGTCGAGGTGAGAGTCTCCAGTGTTCCGAATGTTTGATTACAATCCATTTTTTAACTGCTCCTCTCACTGTCCGCTTAGTTAGACCGACGACAGGTTCAGACCCTGTAATGGATGTCTCAGATCCTAGTTGTGCTAGTTTATCTGCGTTTTCATTTCCTTCTATGCCTCTGTGACCTGGCACCCACACAAATTTTACCTTGTTAGAGTTCGCCAGTGTTAGGAGATTATGAAGGCAATTCCAGACAAGTTTCGTCTTAATCTGGTTTCAATTCACTGCTTTCAAAGCCGCCTGACTGTCAGAGATAATAAGGATAGTTTTGTTTGTATAGCCCCTTCTTATGTTCTCTTCTATATTGCTGTTAGAATTGCATAGGTATCAGCTTGGAATATCGTGGCAGTTTGACCCAGAGATATGGAGGTACTACATCTTGGTCTACAACCGTATACACCAGTTCCGGTTCCGCTGCTCGTGCGTGAACCAACTGTATACCACACTAATCTTTTATGCAAGTCTGGTGGTTCCTCTTGATCCCATTCTTCACGGATTATTCGTACTTCGAAGAGTTTATGAAAAGAGTATTTTGTCAACATGTAGTCCGTTCCCATTTTTAATGTTGGGTCGGATTCTACATTTATTATTTTGGAGTGTCCCCATGTGTGCTGAGTGCTTTTCCAATTATCCGTTCAGTTTAGGCGATACATTCCCATGCGTGTCTCGCCCTTGATTATTATGTCAAGTGGAGGAAGTTGCAGGAGAGCTTCTAGTGCTGCTGTCGGAGTGTTTCTGAATGCTCCAGTTATACAGACACAAGCCAGTCTTTGGAAACTAAGAAGCTGATTTATTGTTTGTCATTGGGCCTTGGGCCACCATACTAGTGAACCATAAGATATTGTCGGTCTTATCACCGTTGTGTAAAACCAGTGGACCATTTTTGGCTTTAGTCCCCATTTATTTCCAAAGGATCTTCTTGTCATCATCCAGGTTGTTTTACCTTGTTAGTGATTCTTTGCATGTTGGTTCCAGGTCAACTTGGTGTCTAGAATCACACCTTTGACCTCCCACTGGATTTGCAAAGTTCTCCGAAGAGTTCCCGAAGATTTACGCGGCCTTAGAACCTCGAGAAGTGCAAACACATCTACTCCAAATGAGATTTACTAGACAGAATATCTCTATGGGTTGCCGTTGCCTTGCTAGGGAAAGCGGCCGTTAAAAAGCCGATGTTTCTGTACTAGGAATTGAACCCTAGACCTTCACTAACCGCTAACCCGCAACTTTCTCATTGTTGCCAAGTTTTAGAAAGTGCTATATGTAAAGAGATACGATTAAGTGATTATTTGATCGATATGCAAAAGCATCCTTTGTTAAGCTGTACGTCGCCAATGTTCAGAGTAAAATATCAAAAAATATTGTCAGAAATATGTTTAAGTTGGCTCTTCATAAATCTAAGAGCGTGTATTAAATTAAAGTAATTAGATGATATGTTTATCCAAATTATAATATATAGGACCAAATTTCATTAATTGAACCACATAATTCTTTATGTAATTTTCATTAATTTTAAATACTAATTGTAGGTGCACTAACAGGAACTATTAATTCTATTAATAAGTAAGTAAACATTATGTCAATAACCACTTTTACATGTTGATTGTACATACTGATAACTTTGAAATTAATAATCCTGTATTTACTTACAACTAATAATTTTATTTTGATTACATTTTTCTTGTTGTCTAATGAATGAATCTCAAACGTTTACTATCTTTCGACTAACCCAGATTTGTGTTTATGGTATTGTATCATTTTTAACATTAATTTCAAGGAAGTCAAACAAAACCGATCTATCTTATTCGTTTATTGTAATATATCTGTATTACTATTAAGGGAAATATAAGCAACAGTGCAATGTTATTGTTTTATACGAGGATTTTTCAACTGAAACCATCTCTGATCAACTTAACCTTGAAAACGAATGCAACAATTCAAATGACGTTTGTTAATGTTAGTAGTGTTTGTAAGCAACACATTAATAAGTTTCTGGCGTCTGAATTTTATTCTGACTTTTAAAACTTCAATTTTGTAAATGGGGTTTGTTGTTGAAAATCCATCCAAGCTTGATCAGCCTGTGATCCTACAATTTTTATGCGCTGAGGGTGTGCAGCCATTGCAGATTCATACGCGAATGCAAATAGTGTATGGAAATGTATGTATTGCGTACCCAATTGCGAAGGAATGGTGCCGAAAATTTAAGAATGGAAAAGAGGGGACTATGGATGAGCCGCAACCAGGTGCACGGTGTACTGCATTACCAGTAAATAATATGGCATGTGTGGAAGGCCTTATTAGAAAAAATCATCGAATTTCAATTAGAGAAATTTCAGAAATTGTTGGTGAAAGTGTAGGATCTGTCCATATTGTTCGTAATCTGCAAATTTTGTTCGCAATGGATTTCTCGTCTCTTGTCTAATGACCAAAATGCTTACGAGTGAACTTATATCTGCAGTACCTCACAGACTATAGGCAAAATGTTGATGACTTTCTTCTGTCAATAGCTGCTGGTGACAATACTTGGTGCCATCACTACGAGCCATCCAGTAAGTTATCGTCTATGCAGTGGAAACATTCAAGTTCATCACGATCGAAGAAGTTTAAAGCACAACCTTCTGCAAGCTAGGTGATGTTAACATCTTTTTTCGACCATGAGGGATCCTTGTTGATAGAGTTTAAGGAACCTGGGGTAAATGCGAACGCAAATCTGTACAATGAAAATGTGAACAAGCTTCATGAAGCAATAAGACGGAAATGTCCAGGAGATCTTAGGTGTGGGGTCATTTTGCTGCACGACAATGCCAGACCTCATGCTGCTAATGTGGTATAAGAAAGTCTTCAACGAAAGAAATGGAGGGTTTTAGAGCATTCATCCTATAGCCCGGATCTATCGTCTTGCGATATCCATATTTTAGGACATTCGAAAGAGGCGTTAAAAGGTCGGCATTTTGAGTCTGACGTAGAAGTACAGATAGCTGTGGAAGACTTCTTCAATCAGCAGCCACAAGAATTCTATGAGCAGGGTATACGTCGGTCAGTAAAACAATGGGATAGGTGCCTTAACTGTGACGGTAATATTTGCAATTAAATTGTTTATAAAGCAAAGATGGGTTTTGAACTAGAATTCAATTCCAGTTCTTAAGACTTATACTACCGGATGCTATTGTAACATTTACATATTACCCCCTCATCTGATTAAGCAAACATATTTAGATATTTCTGTAAAACTAGCATGACTATTTCCTTACTCGTTGTAAACAGAAATGTAACAGATAACAGTATAATCGAATAATTAATACAACATAAATATGATATAAAATGTAGGAAACTTGAAGCCTAGATTATTTTGATGGGAAAGTAGAGCCAACACTCCTGGCAATAGTTATGGTTTCCTCGTACTATAATAATTCAATATGTTAAGAAAATAAGATGTGGCAATTTCAAAACTAGTACGCTTAAGTTGCATAGTTCAGCTGCATAAGCATAAGAAGTCGACAAGTCATATTATGTTAACGATTTACGTACACTTCTACAGATTTACTGTCTGACCATAAACTCTTTCCAGCCTAGATCAACAGAAACATCCTTAATTAGTAGTAGAATAATGGTTAGGTGCAAAGCCCTTTAATAAATGTGCAAACCGAAACGTAAGTTTCCCAAGGCTTATCCCTTATTTGAATTATAACCCTTAACTAAAGTTCGCTTAGCAGTAAATATTTTCTAAATCACACAAATAAGAAAATCTAAAATATGTTTAAATTTTGTTGACGGTTTTCGAGACAAGTGATACTAAAAGCGAAAAATACAATACAGTAAACAATGTAAATCCAAACATTTCACTAGTAAATGTTTGTTGTATCCAGAATCACGTTGTACCCGAGATCATCTTAAGGGAGTTAACTGTACTTTACAACAGTTTCAATTGTAAACGCACTAGTTTTGTCTCCTAATATTATATTTGAGTTACTTCAAGTCCTCTGCAATACTTTATAATTAGGAAGTATTTATTTCAAAGTTAATATTCTAAGACGAGTATTTCAGTAGAAATCTAAAACCTATTTTAAATAGAAGGCGTACGCCTATGGTATCCTTGTCCATAATTGATTTAGGTACAATTATTTTCGTTAATAGAAAACTAATTGAAAAGCATTTTTTGTTTGCTAAGTGTGATAAACAATACATACTAGACGCAAATTTAGCCAGTTAAGTTTTAATGAAGGCTATGATTCAAAAGTCGAGATAAGAAGAGTTCCAAACTAAACCGTCTGTCAAAGCTATAATCTTATGATTATAATAAAGCATCTCATCTTGATCAGAGATTCATAACCAATCATTCGAATACCGGGCAAGAGTGAGCCTAAAAGAATAGGTTGGTGCGGGTCCAAGATGACTCGGCACCAATATGCGATTACCCCGATGGTATCAGGGCCCCCCACTTGGCGGCCACGTCTGTCACTTATCTGAGCACCTCCATGTCAAATTATACAACTACAATTACTCTTTTCTCATTGACGCGCCCGGGCCTCCTATTATGGAATGTTTAGAAATTAAACGAAAGTAGTTCACAAAGCGATTTAAATGGTTCTAAGGTTGTGGCGTTCTTTCGCAATCTACAATTTTAGACAATCCAAATCCTAAATCCGGCTTTGATAATTATTAATTTATCGAAACAATCATCTACGCCCACCTCGACGTTTCAGAGAAATCAGAGGCAAAAAATATGTTTTAGCCTCTAGGGGGGATAAAAAAGCTGTTCCGAATGGCTCTCACACAATTAATTAACCCTGTGGGTATCCCCATAATGCTGTTTTAAGTGTTTTCACCAAAAAATTTCAAATTACGGTTATGTTAAACCTGAAAGCGTATAATTTAATTAAAATTCCTAGGCACTTTGACATTAAGAGGGAGCATTTTTAGAGCGGTGATAGCCTTAGGTGAGGTAGCATTTGAGAGAGTATCAGTGGCGTTTAGCAATGCAAATGTCTCGTACAACACAATTAAGATTTGAAAGTGAAGTAACCGATAGAATAATATAAACATTGTGCAAGATGGATTGATCATGTGTTTGTGTAATTAAGCCCTGGGTGCGGCCATCCAGGTGGTCGGGGTGCAGCGGGAGTTGTGGTGTGACTTAGCCGTGAGCATTGTGTTCCATCTCAAGAACTAATCTCCGCGAACGGTTAACAAGCTGTCTGTCAGCGACCACACTGAACCCGCGACTCTTCTAATAGTCCATTATTTACACGTCCGATGTAATTTCCGACCGGTGCATAAACTGTGAAAAATAGAAACAATTAGAGTTTTGTAAAATATTCTGTTTGAGACAATACTAAATATTGCTTATCTATACTCGCTAGCCTTAACAAAATTCTTTCATTCAAAATACCTTTAGAACGAGCGTTGAAAAATTCAACTGCTTGGAATTGGTCATCACTTGATAAACGTTTGTTTTCTCTTAAATGACAAAAGAAGACAGCAACAGTAACATTACTAAGATTATTAGCGGAAATCGCAAGGGGTCAAATCGCAAGATCTTGCTGCCTAGAGATTTTCTCTGTTTCTGATATCAAATTCTTCTCAAAGAACTCTCCTAATAACTGCAAAGTTTCGGAAGTACAACGCAGCCTGGCTCCATTCTGTTGAAAATATCAATGTCGATATTCATCATGACGCAGTCCATCAATAAGTTGTAGTCAAATTTCTTCTCGATAACTTTCTATTGTAATAAAAAGATGATCCAATGAATCGAATTGCACCTACAGCTGCCCAAACAGCAATTTTTACAGAATACAAAGGCGCTTCATTAGGAAAACGCATGTTTTCGGCAGTTTACATCCTAAAATTCTTTGAATTAACATACACTTATGTAGGAAACATAGCTCCATCATTGAACAAAATTTTCTGGAATGCTTCTCGTGTGTGAACATATCCAAAAACCACTTACAGAATACTAGCCTTATAAGACTATCGCACGGTAACAATTCATGAACTGCCCTTTTTTGTACATCTTATGACATGTCCAACAGGAAAGTTTATTTGTTGCAATAAACGGCAAATCAAAGAGTGTGGTTCATTATCCATCATTTCGTCACTGCTGCAACAACTTGATCTGTAACTCTTATTGGTCGACCACCACGTTTCTAATGACATTCAAATTTCAAGAAAAACACACTCTGCAACTTTCTTTAACCTGCTGGTGTACAAAAAGCACCATTTGGAAGTAATAGTAGATTTGAGGGGCCTGAGATGTTCAGCAAGTAAGCCTTTATTGGCCCTGTTTATTAACACCTAGTTTTCCTACAATCATCGAACCTTTCTGACCTGCTGATGAGTACCAGGATATTTCTCCAAGCAAGGGAATTCAGCTCCGTGTTGTGAAGCATCCTTGCACGGAAGATTTTGTGCCTCGGTCGCATTCTCCTAAAATGTAGAGAGCGGTTTTCTCGTGCTTTCCACATGCCTAATATGTGGGATCCCCCTGGACACTTAAGAGACTTAGGTATTTTCAAAGTCTGCTGTGATCTGTAAGAACTCCTATCAATAAATCTAAATTCCGCCGGCTTCTCCCTAGTAGCCAGACTGACTTAGATTTTTCCGGCCCTGTTATAAAGGATTTTGCCTGTCTACAGCCACCGATCCTTCTCCACGGATCCTTGCCAGGGACCTCGAAGTGCCCGGATACCCAAGTCAAGTTTACTTCCTTCAGCTCAGCTAGCTCTTCTAGAGCGTCTCCACATTGCTGGATGAAGGTAGACCTCGTCCTGAGTGAGCAGACAAATTTAAGGGCTGCTTGGCTGTCGGATAGGATGTCGATTTCCCGTTCCGCTTCTTCCTTTTGTGCCACCGTACGATGGCATAAACTTCCGACTGGGAAATCGTGGTGTACTTTCCGAGTGCGAAGCTTTCTTGCTACTACCCGGTTCTCCATGTATATTCCGGCTTCCGTAGACTCTCTGTTAGCTCTAAGCGAACCATCTGTATAGCAAATCGGGGAGCCGAAAGTTTACATCCTTGCTATCTCACTGTTCCTTGTTAAGGATTGCGAAAGTTTATTGCCTTTCCAATCTCAGTCGGTCTTTCGCTTCCATCAGCAAGTAGAACGAGTAATTTCTTTTTCCACCATCTTGATAGTATCTACGTAACTGCAACCATTCTGTTGCTTTATCAGCTCCCAGTGTCCCGCATTCTAAAAAGGGCCGCCATGGCTTCCTTCCTTAACCTTATGGAAGGAGGTGGGAACACTATCAGAACATCAAGTGCAGCCGTTGGAGTTGTCCTCATTGCCGCGGAAATTCCGACGCAGGCTAGGCTTTAAAATTGGAAGAGCCTGTGCCCACCGTGTACAGCCAGTAAAGCATTCTGGGGATTGTGTCCCAGTTCCTGACTACTTGCACAATTGCTTTTCACTATTCTGTCGACATGCGACTTCCAACTGCATTTACTGTCTACGGTCATCTCACCATTTGGAAACTCGTCACATAGCTCTTCAAATTTCCTCAACTGTTATTCTATTTAGCAACTAACTTTCAATCATTAACATTTTTTGTTCAAGTGTAGAAACCATTTTGTACTGTAAAATAATTATTTGTAACATCCAAGAACTGCTTTCGTTCTGCGAGAACGTTTTTGGAAAGAGTTCAGCAACTACAAACAGATAAGAATTCAAAAATCATAGCAATAGTAAAATCACAAATAGTGTGATAGATATGACCATTCAGAAGAAAAAGTGATCCTTACACTAAGATTTTTAATACAAAATAACTTGCCTAAAAATAGTCATAACAAAGATGTTAAGGCTGTTAAACTATTACAGTCAACCGCAAAAAATCAGTTGCTCCGCTTTTCCAATTAGTTGTTGGTATACTATTTTTAAAGGACTTCCTAAATAAATCGACGGGACACTTCGTTAGAGTTATCACGTTGTGCTGTATATCTCGCTAATAACAAATAATTATAATTATATATATTGAAGGAGACAACGATAAGAATGGTAGAAAGGGCATATAAGATGGAATTACAGTTAAACCAAAAGTAATCCTCATTACGATTTGATAATGCTATGTACAGCGGTTAGCGAAACGACAGCATCAATCATTTCAACGACGACGCGGCCTAAGCCTGAGGAGATGACTTCATTAGACACAAACCTCAGAAGCTTGAAACTTCACGTGTACGTTTAAACTAAACCAAAGACCAATTTTAAACAAACGTACTATTATTATATTTCAAATAATCTAGATAAATTTGGACAACCTATCATTGCTGACAATATAATATATAAAATAATACTTTTATCACTATTCTTGATGGTGACATAATTTAATTGTCATTTGATGTAGTCGTAACTGGATTTATTATTAAATCAATTATATCAGAATCGAGAATGAGGTTATATAAACCCCCAAACAAAACCATTCAACACACAAAGAACCAAACAACCAACCTACGAACGCAGTGAGTGGCGGATTAGACAAACAGTGCAAAACATGTTTTGCTTCATATTACATACACTGCGGAATCCTGTTATTGATTTTTCTTATTTTCTTAGTTCTCACTCTCTTAATTACATTAGAACTAAATCTTCCTACACATCCGCAACATATTTTTAATCTGATGACGTTCTAAATTAGTGGGGTTAGATAGGAATTAATGGCACATTCTTATCACTATTAAATAGAAACATATGCGGAAGAAACGGAATTTATTTTACTAATTACTTGTCAAATACATCACTGAAATTACTGGAATTATGTTCTAGGTGGAATTATGTAACACAACATAACTAACGCTCAGCTAAGAGAACGTTGTAGTAAATTGCGTTCAGTATGGGATTAATGAATACCCGAATAAAAGTAATAGAATGGAAATTCATAAATGTATATCAAAACTTAGATTTGCAAGTTCATTAGCATATTTTGCTATTATACAATAGTATTATGTAGATCAAGAAGGTAAGCAGTTTCTGCATAAGAGAATATTTGTATCAGCATTCTAAAGTCTATCAAATTACTTACAATACCTTCATATTATGAGAAAATCAAAAATGTTTTTTTATATGTGGCTTTAATTATTTATTTTCTCATAA
>JABXWE010048058.1:0-15103 GCA_014611495.1 Limonius californicus
GTCAAAATACAATTAAATAGAAACTAGTATTAGAACTACAGCACGATTCCAGTAAAAATCATTGTATGAGTTGGGGGGGGGGGAGGAGAATTGTGATTGAAAATTGGGTCGCAAATACTAAGAGATTGAGAAACGCTGGTATAACTAGTCAATAATCAAGATGCATCTAACAGAAAGAAAACGAGTATAAATCCCACCGGTGTACTACATAAAGTATACCATAGCAGATTAATTTGGCAGGTTAAAGGAAATGAAAGCTACATATTATAGGTTTGGTGGTTTGACACCAGGAGCGACACAAGAGAAAGGAGTACACTTTGTGTAGTACACAAACAGATATTTATTCTCAGCTTACTTCAATATTCACTGTAAGGCGTCTAGAGAAGCTATTTTCCAAACGGCGGTTAGATTTTCCATAATATTTTCTACATTCCGAAATCGTTTCTCATTTAGAACAGTTTTCACGTTAGAAAAGTATAAAAGTCTGCTGGCACCAAATCAGATGAATAGCAACGGTAAGCGATCTAAACAACGCCTTCCTTCATGAGATACAACTTCACAGTCAGTGCAGAATGGGCTGGTGCATTGTCATTTAACTAAAACCTACTATGACTTGATAGAAACATATGTTGCAATAATCTGTTCATCACTTCAACATAGAATGTACTATTCACTGTTTGTCCTTTAGGCACAAATCCTTTGTTAACCACACCCTGCTTACAGCAAAAGGTATACAGGTTTTAATACTAGACTTGTGCAAACAAAAATTTGTGACTCTTGGCGATGGTTTTGAAATCCACTAAATGGTCTAATAGTTAGTCTCCGGACTGACATAGTCATGACTCATCATCAGTTAGAAGAGAATTAAGGAAATCTGCATTGAAGCGGCAAGTCGGAATGAAGACTACGCACAATGCAACTCTTTGATTATAGTGTAAGACTGTCCAGCACTAGCTTCAAGAAGATCTTAATCTTTCTCAAATTTGCTTGTAAAATTTGTCGAACAGTCTCTTGCTAATGTTCAACTCATTTCATAACTTTTGGAAGTACGTTAAGCGAGCTTCTGCCAGAAACTCGTCCGACTTAATTTGAATCGAGAAAGATCGATGGCGCCATTCTCACGTCTATATTTTAAATGTTTAAGTTTAAGCTGTTGAAACATACTAATACGACTTTAGATGTTATCACCGTACACTATTTTCAACATTCCATAAGTTTTTGTTGAAGGTTGGTGTTATTCAAAAGCGAAATTGAGTTTAAGAGCTTTCTCTACTTTACAACACAATTTAAAAGTTACTTTGTTGCTCCATGATGATGGACAGAACCTCGATGTATGCGCTAGGGTCTTGAATAGAAACTTATAACAACTGTTCAATCTTTGCTTGGTCAGCATTTATTGATAAAATTGTGAATTGTTATATGCTGGTTCATTATTTGTTTAACTTAATGACTCCAGTGCTTTAGTTGCTGAGTTTCTCACCTCTGACAATGCCTAAATATGTCTAAATACTTTCTTGTCGAAAGTTTTATTTTCCGATCTAGTAAGTCTATATTAGTAATATGTGTATTAGTAACACCTAGCTTTGGTGGTCTATTGGTTAGCGCAATTGCCGTTAGATCCAAGGGAGTGCAAAGAGATGCTTGGAAAACCGCGTCCAAGATCTCTCCCAATCAAAATCAGCCAACCAACCAATACCTAGCTGTTTTCTATACTATTTTAGTAATGCTAGCATCACTGATGGAACTTATACAGGTTATTTCATGTAGTATGATATGCATTACATGAGAATAATACGAAAGTTGAACATACACCACCTACACTTTTTGAACTTCTCGCCAGTGTAGCTGCTTTCATATTCGGTTAGTCTCGGCTAAATCCGCCGATAAGTGGCGGCAAAGCCGACACTGCTTAATAAGCAGTTACACTTAGCCACATCCAAAGTGGTCGAAATGATGAATACGCCTCTACGTTTAATAATTAGTTTAAGAATGATTAAACATCACCCTTACTTAAAATGTTCATTAGTCGCCACTGAACTCGACATTAATATGGAATATACAGTTTCCTTAAGTATTTCTATACTTATTTTTGTATATTGTAAATTCAAATACAAAGAAACACATTTAAAAATAAACAAAAATTGACTCAAAATACCAATTGCTATTTAGATATACTCTCATTACTCATACGCTGGGCGATATACTTAGAGAAAAATAACAGTCTTTGTTTTAGGCAAACTTTGTAAAAAAGGAATTGTTTAAGATGATGGTAGCAACTAAAGATCCTGTTCTACAAAAAGAGGTAACTAAATTGCACAAAATATTAACGTTAAGTATGTTTCAAAAATTTGGTATTGTATCTACAGATTAATGCATTTTCATTGCAACTTCTACACGATAACGTGAAAATTACTGCTGGAGGTTTCTTCACCATTGATTTGTCCTTAATATTTCAGGTAACTATAGCCAGTTATTATCAAAATTACAAAGGTACTGATGGTGTTGCTTCCCTTGCTTCATGCCAACCTTATTCAATTATTAATTCTTTAAATTTACAAATTGAACTAATATGTTATGTATAGAGTGTACCAGAAGTCATTGAGTTTTCCATCTGTTTGTTGTGGCAACAACCTCGCTCAACTTAAATGAAATATTATGGTATACCAGAATACTTCCAAAATGTCAAACAAAAGTTAGCACCAAACATACATTCATATCATAACAATTATCTGCAAACAGGCAGAGCCATCTATTTGTCGTAGTCGTAAGGAAACCCTGATTTTTAGTTTCATTTTTGGGGTGCTAGTGTGTTCTGGTTGTTTTTAATATATTTCTTCTACTGTTCTAGATGGTAGCAGCTGGTACTACTTATTTAGTAATTCTGATACAATCGGACAGCGCATCGCCCAGAGCATAGTTAGTAAAGTATATAATTGCACTTAACACAAATTATTAATTAATAGCCAGTTTAAGTCACTACATCTGATTTAAAAAATGTTAATGTTTTAGAAATAATGCAGGCTTAAATAAATATTAACTTTTACACAAACCACGCTAAACTCGACTCTTTGATATTGTTTTGCTTAATTCTTTAAGCTTTTAGTATCTGTTTTGCTTAACTTATTGTAGTACTAGTAGATTATAGGTAATATACATATTATAAATACTAACATTTATCAAAAATTGTGGACAGCTTCTATAAACATAAAATGTACTGTATATATTTATGGAAATTCAAATAAATAAAATTATAAAAGCATATTTTCAATTTAAAGCTATACAGCTACGATTACTGATTTAGGCAGCGGTTTTTTCTAAATATAACTGTAATTTTATGCTTTCCTTTGTGCATTCGAACGCAGGTACTCAAGTATTTAAAGCGACTGGGTAGGCTGCCCGCCCAGAATTGGATTGGGTGTTTGAACTCCCGATCTTCCGCATCGGAGCCCAGTGCTCTAACCACTGGACCACAGTGGCGCGAAATTTGGAATATGTAAAAATGTATGAATGCAGCTGTAACCTGGTACCTCCATACTAATTGTGCAAAATTGTTTGCGATAGAATAATTGCCATAGTACCTAAGCAGCGAATACAGATGGAGCAAACATATACAAATGATCGTCGTGAACAGGATAAAGTTTACTAGTAGATGTTAGTTTATATGAAGCCAATGTTGCTATTTTTCTATTAAAAACTATAAATAAAGAATAAGTGTGTAATTTTAGGTTAATATTATGTTTACAGCAGATTAAGGTAAATCTATCTTAGAAGCCTACCTTCGAACCGGAGAACGTGTCCAAAATGGTGCTTGGCAGTACTCCTATAGTTCTTGTTTCAATGAGTTCTAAGAGCAATTCATCAAAGCACCAGCCGCCTATGAAGTTTTTAGTTAGTATGTACACTGTAATCTGCAATGATACTACGTAACAGGCAGCCGCTGTAGAGGAAGTCTAGGGACAATGTATCTGTGCTTACCGGAAATACTGTGCACGGTTTTGAACAACGGATGGATGCAAGTTCCAGCCATTTATTAGAATTGTTGTCTCATCAAACGGGTAATAAGCGTAATGGTGCTTCTGCAACTGAGTTACCGAACATTAATACTATATGTCTTTCATACGATTCGTGTGAGAAGGATTGTAAAATTGTACTGCATATGCAAATAATACGACGGATTTGTCGTTAAAAAGTTGTGGCTAGGAGATTTAGGAAAGCATTAGCAATACTCTACAGTCTACATGATATAATGAAACCCCGACAATAATAACATTTTAGTTATGACGTATTTCAAAACTGTTATCTGGTGTTAACCGAAACTTCTCATACATATCAAGGGACCTCATTACATCCCTTTAGAATTGACATATAATTTGCAGATTCTAGGCAAAATAATTGAGTGAATTTTTTAAGGCCAACAATTACCAGCAACTATTTATCCAACGATTTGTCGCTGAATTACATTATGATAAAATTGATAACGCAACAGTTCACGCAGCAGGCGCAACGTTGAATATTCTAAGCAAATTTTATGATATAAAAGTATTAAACAGATATCGTTGGCGATCACCCGGCTGAACATCTAACGACTTCTTTAAGTACAGACATATTAAAAACATTGTATATGCAAATTGTAATGAGGAGTGCCCCTTGTGTATAACCACCATCAAAAAAACCTGTTTTACAGATATTAGAAGGTAGTTTTCTGTAGATACCTAGTTTTAGAAAAGCCTTTTTATTAAGATTTCTCCTGAAACTAAAAAAAATTGTTAATGCTGTCCTTCAGTTCAAATCAGTGTAGAATTACATTGAAAAAAAGTAGTACGTATAACTAATCTCACATGTCCAGAAAAGAAAGTTGTGGCGATAGTTGCCTTTCCAGATACTTTAAAAAGCGGCACTTCGCATTTACAGATTATCTTATGTCAACTGTTATCAACTGCAATCAGACTCTTAGAGTGTTTAGCTTCAATCAATGTTTAACATAATTAAAGAACCCGATTCATAAAGTACCACTATTATATATAATAATAATATCGCACAACGAAAAGTCTATACGTTCTGACGTGTTAAAACGACAGGTTCTTACGGAAAGCCCCGGTTTCTAATCCTGTCCATATACAATTTTATAAAACCTTCCAAACTCATATTTAGTTTCTTGTTACTGTTGCAATTCGTTTTTCACCAAATATTGCATATTTAATAAAAATAACTTTTCTTGCCATTAGACGTCTTGTCGTTAGACCCTACTGATAGTAATAGTTGGCACAGTTGATAGTAAGAATGAAGTAAAAACAAGATTGGAAATGGAATGAATAATACCACTAAAATTACACCAAATTTGAATATAAAAAGAAATTTGGCCCGCTCAAAAATAGAAACCGAGTTATTCGCGTAGAAGCCTAGCGCTTCAACACATCAGACCGTTAAGAGTCAAACGTATGCAACAACTTGGCAGTTTATTTTCAGCAAAATTGCTAAAGTACTGTTTTCTAACGCAAAAACCCATTAAAATGGTATTTTCGGACTTCTCAATATTGATTATATTTTATAAAACTGTGCATTTAAACTTTTTGGGCAATTCTGAAGAACTTTCCTTGGAAATTTTTCAAATAACAAATGCCTGATATGATTTTTTGCTTTTGTTTATATTTTGGTATAGCAAAAAGCTTTGCATTTGAAGGGGACTAATGGTTTCTTGGTTATAAATAGACGATACTGTGTGCTATTTTTGAGGAAATTTTAATTCAAATTAAATACAAGATATAAGGGTGTTACACTCTTAAGCGGTACATACTGTATAGGCATCTGTCTGTCTCACTGGCTTTTATTTTTAGTACTTATATACATCAGCAATATATGAATATAAAATTCAATATGTTTCTACATAACTAAACATAACCATGACTGACCTCAACGTAATCATTTTTTAACCTGGAAAGATGATTTACCCGGGGTAACCTAAAGGCATCCTTCGTGCATCCGTAGTGGTTAGCAAAACTACAGTATCCGTTATGTTGAATTTAAAGTTGAGAAATAGTTATTCTAAATAGTTAACTTTATCGCAACCAAAAAGGTTGACCTCTGACTAACATTCAAGTGCAAAGTATAGCTGCATATTTTTAAAACAATCTACAGTGGTTAGTTTTCGGTTACATGCTCTATAACAGGTTTTCAAAGTTAACAAAAAGATATTTGCAATCCCTGTTAAAAGATAACCATAGTAAGTTGATAGTAGTTGCACACACTATTGTGAATAACTATGGTGCAATTGGATTTAAAAATACTCGCTAGTTTAGCTACTGACCGAATATGTTATTGGGCTGTAATTAGTAAGAAAATTATTTACTAAGTGATCCTAAATCTAATGTCATTATTGTTTATTTCCCATTTTTCACTTACTAAATATGCTAAATAGTTTAACTGTTTAACATGTAAACGTTGGAAGTAAATAAGTCCACCCTAACTAGTAACCTGAACCTTCAGTTGTCGCCTAACTTTAGTAAGAAACACATTGTTCTAGAACAGGTTATCTCTCAAGGTGGCTGCTTTTTTTGTCCTTGGGTTGGTTTTACATCACATGCACCAATAGCTCCTATTGTGCCTTTACTCTCAACTTCACATTGGGAGTCTTAATGGAAGCCTCTTTGATCATATTGGGTTCCAGTTCTGTTCTCCGCAGTGTTCTGGTCAGCGGTTCGTTAGGCCTTCCCATTAACATACCAGTGAACACGCGTCCCTTTTTGCTCTTCACAAGCTCTACATGTTAAGTTGTCCGCTTGATTTATAAAGGATAGATGCTATTTCACATGTGTTCGGCTAGTATGTCTTATTTTTTCCCTGCTTCTGTCGGGTTTTTTGGTAGACCACTGGTCAGACACTTTGAGTGCCTTAACCTAGCGTTGCATCCCAGCACTCACTATGAGTTTTTCTTAGATATTTTTTGGTTTGCTCCTTAGCGATAATGTAGATATTGCGCAGGTTGGTTCTTGGACTACGGACTGTGTTTCCATTCCAGGTTTCGTTAGTTTGTCCGCATGTTTTTACCAAATTCTCCTTCGTGTCCTGGTACCCATATCAAATATACCTAGTTTATTTTGTCCTTAAGAAGTTCTTATAGCACTCTAAAACTAACATAGATTTGAATATATTTGGCGACAGCGCTTTGAGTGGCGCTTAGCTATCCGACATGGTATAGATTGTACTGCTAATACAGGCTGTCTATATGATGATTTGAGCACAGACGAGGAGTGCTAGAATATATACCTTGAAGACGGTGGCATGGCTTCCCAGGTTTATGCTTAGATCATAGGCTGTTTCCATTTTGACTATTTGATCTATCTGTATGCCAAACGTGTCAATTTACTCGCGGTTCTTCTTTGCTCGAGTTGCACCGCTGTGGTACGACCATTTTAAACTGTTTATTGCAGACAAAGACAGGTACGATTGCGTTTGTAAGACATGGTTTTCCTGTAGGTGTTTGAAGATCTCGATATGATTTTACGATGTAACGGTCCTCCCTGCTCATAAGAGAAACCGTCACAACGGGTAACTCAGAAGCCAGAGTTCGTAGTTATAACTGTAACAAGCTACACAAATGTAAAATAATTATACATTTGTTACCTATTAATTACAAAGCTAAATAAATGATCTTTAATGTATTTCAAACTAAAACTAATTATGACTCAAACTGTATAATGTATATAAAATAAAATAAAATTCTGGTGATATTTGTCTTCCTACGGGTGGTCAACCTGAATGAGGCGAAGCGAAGTCGTCGCGTTCTTCACTGCGTTGGCACGGGAAAATGGCTGATAGCGGGTAACTGCGTAAATCTAGATTTTAACAGAACAAAATTATTGTTATAATTGTTGTAACTCTGTGGTTGTTTAAATGTTTTAACTCGCATCTACTGGCCGGTTGAAGCTGGTTTTCACCTATGAAAATCAAAAATGCAAACGGTATGTAATTAATTAAAGTTATTACGAGGTCAAACACCTTTGACCCAATTTTAAATTATGATCTACTGAGAAATTTAAGCTTCCCCGTTGGAAACCAGGTTACTCGGCTGGAGGCGGACCACCTAAATTATGGAATAAATTATTTACTGCTTGATGGTCGTCTGGATACCCAATTTATGGAATAAAATAATTTTAAATGACCTGGTTTTGGAAATAATAATTTTTGGGACTCGGTATTTGTTTGGCGTTAGAAAAATGAGTAGCGTGAGGAATAACCCCCCGCTATGTGCTCGGGATTTGATCGGATTTGTAAGGTATAACCTCCCAAATTAAAGGTATGGCTTCTGGATTCGGCGTACAAAGAAAATACGTGAGGTATCACCTCTCGCTTCAAAAGGTCTGGGTTCGGACTTCGTGATCGGATTTGTAAAGAGCGTGAGGTATAACCTCCCATCTTAAGGTCTGGATTCGGATTTCGTGAGGCACCTCACCATTTGTGATCCAGGAAAGCTCAGGAGAATTCTAGGAATACCAGGAAAGCTCCCTCAGGAGAATTCTAGGAAAGTTGCCATGAAGGCTCTCTTAGGAGAATTAATTAAATCCTCTGGAGTTGCTGTTTTTACACCAGTGTCTGTATTGTTATTGGTTCGGTGGCCTTCGGTCTGCATTTGTAGACGTGGGGGAACGCGCTCGGTTTATGACATGACGCGCCACCAGCGCGTTGGCCGTTAAACAACCTACATACAATTTTTATAAATAAAATTTTCGAGTTGTAGACCTGGAACTTCGTTACAACGAAGAACACGTGTACCTCCCGTATCCATTCTTTTTCAGCCGATATACCTCCAGCAGTGCCTCCGCCATCACTATTAAGTAAAGTAGTGGCGATTTCAGAAGCACTTCTAATAATGCGACAGTTGTAGTTGTGGACATCGCTTCTGCGATGGCGGCTTGGAAATTATATAGTGTAAAATCATACGCAGATGTAACTGTATATATTATTACTTAAACACTAACCTAACCTTGCTGCAACGGAACAAAATGTCCGCATTATTCAATTTCATATGCTGTCTGACCACCACAAAACAACGTTTACTAAAATACAACAAACCAAAGGATCTACTAATACATGCCCAACACAATTTTCAAGTTAAGTCCTCGCATTATCTGTAGAGGTCACATGTAATCGCATTAACAGCCGAGAATCTAATCATTGTATTTTCTTTTATTGTTCTTATTAACATGAATTTCTTGAAAGGGTAATTCTGTAAAATGTAAAATTTACATTCAAAGCATCATGAAAGTAATTGTATTTCAATGCTATGCGTGTTGAATTATACTTTGGAATACATTATTTGAAAATAATGTGTAATGAGGCATCAAGTTCTAATCGAATAATGTCTTTATCTTAGGATATTACTTATATCGACCATGAGAACTAAACGTCCTGGAGTGTGTAATGGCTTCGGTTGTGGTACCAAAAAACATGATTAATGAGTTTTGTGCTGCATTATATCCTTCATACATTTTAGAGAAGTTGCTTGGAATATCACAATTTACAATAAAAGAGACCTCAGGCAATGTAAATATAACGGCAGTAAACGAGAAAAGTTTATACAAAATAACATTTTACTTAGTTGCGCTTGCATGGACCTCAACTATAATTATATGCAATAATATTCTTCAACGTTTACAGTTACGCAATACTCTTTATTTTTTTATTACTGTATATGATACCCACTGTGCCCTAACGCTATTTTGGGTCACAATTATATCAGTTCGTCTAAACAAAAAGCGGTTGTTAAATGCCTGGGAAAACATTCTAATCCTTGATGAGGAGCTAAATGAATTGAATCTTAAACCTAATGATAATAGCACGAAAACGATAAGCATTGTTTGGATTACTGTAATATGTTGCTTTATAGGTGGTTTATATGTAAATGACAATAAACTTGTAAGTCATCAGCAATTGAAATATTTTTACATATCCGGAGTTGTATATCTCTTATTATATATGTACAAACTCTCTATGGAAGTTACTCTTCAAGCCTGGATTCATTCTTTGTCTTATAGATTTCAAATTTTAAACAAATGGATGTGTACAGAAGAAAGGTTATGTAAAGTGTATGTAGTGAAGAAGACCGAGGAAATGTTTTATGATTTGAGCAGGATAACAGAATCCGTGAATAAAGTTTACTCTGCACCCCTGTTGATGAACTTAGCAGTTGATTTCTTCGTGAACGTTTTTCAAGTATATGATTTAAAAATGTCTTTTAACTATGGTGAACTTTCTTTTAAATCCATTTTAATACCTGGGGTTTGGATGCTATCTTATGGATTAATCTCCGTTGGGATTATATTCTCATCATCCTCACTTGCTGCAAATGTAAGTAACGATTTCTTTCTGTAACACATGTACTGAATATAAAAGTAGGATTTACAGTTGGAAAAAATAGTTTGAAAGTTTTCGAATGAAAAGGTGTTAAGCGGGTTATATTTTTATATCTTCTTACCAGGTTATCAAGGCTGAAATGGCTGAATGGTAAGATAGTCAGGCTGTGTTTGTAATAGTCCATAAGTTTCCTTGTTCTAATCGCTTTTGGGAGATGTTTTTCGAATTTCTTGTGTGGTCAGTACTGGGCCCCGGCCACCATTTGCCATTGGGCATGAAAATAATGGCACTCCTCATATTTCGGGTGCACTGGAGAAGTAACGAGGCCCTATACGCGCACAGACACATCATACACCAGATAGGTCAAACAAATACAGTAATCCGCAGAGTCAGGCCATAGCACATACCAGCTTAGCCTTGCCTCACACCATCTTTACTTAAAACGATGACCGTTCGAGGCCTGTAAAAGTAATGATAATTGAACGTTATCACCATAGATCGCTGTAATTGGGAGCAGTAGATCTCTGTCACTGATTTTTGCTAGCACTTGTTTCTATTTGGATTCCAAACGTAAGATAATGAACCAGCCGTTCAATGAAGCTGATTTCCGTTATTCGGTATCACTGAATAAGAGGTCCTTTCTTAATTTTTTTTTAATCTAGTATGTATTGATCTCGAACGTATGCGATAGAACATCGTGTCACTGCAATTTGAGATTATTGTAGAACTTTCATGAGGTTTTAGTAATAAATTCGGGTGCGGTAGAGACGGCTATTTCTCTATGCAACAGAATTACGGGAAAACTACTTTCGCGTTTGTTGTTTCTGCACCCCACGTTGGCCTGCACGTAAGAAAATTATATAAGGCATTTGAAGGTTAAGGAGTTTTCAAGAAGCTACGAGTTGATTTTGATAAAAATTAGATTTAATTGTTACGAATTTAATTAATGTAAAAATATTTGAGAAGTTCTAAGTGTATTTTCGAAAGTATAACAAGTGGGATATCAAAATGTTCAATTTTTAATATGTAACTAAGAACTAAGTGGTGTTTTTCATTTTGATGAAAATATTTTTATAAGAAAGTTATTGTAATTTATAAATATTTGTTAAATTTTGTTCAATTTATACTTAGCCCTAATTGGCTGATTTTGCATGGTTCGCAGCATTCATTTGAGTTTCATAAATAAAAGTGGGGAGTTGCTTATTTACCACCAAGCTGAAAGCCTGCTTTTTCTGCAGCTCCGCAATCATGTAAATTTGTGTAATTATTTATGTCTATCTTTGTAACAAAACGAAGTGTTAGTTATTTGAGTAGATTTTCGAAGTGTTTTAATTAACTTACGGCCGAGATTTTCAGTAAATTTCGACAAAATAAAAATTACGCTCGTCTTTTTTTATGGATTGGTCAACAATTGCAAGGACAACAAAACGTAAATGTCTATGTGATCCGATTATAAATTCACATCCATAAGATATAATTAAAAATAAGTATTAATATTAAAAACATAATTTAAATAAAATTGCTTCGATATATTGATATTAAGAAGAAACTCCATCACAAAAGTTTATGATAAAGGCGAATTTGTAGGTTATAATCTTATTATTAACAATACAAGTTCTGCGTACAATTTTGTGAATCATTCCAATAAAAGAAATTAATGGAAAACGGATCTACTTACTTAGTGGTAACGTTTAAATTAAATAAAGAACGTTCTACTGCTTCAATTTCTTCGAACACATTTAAGGAACATGAGTTGGTGCCGTTACGTTTTGTAAGCTCGTCCACGTGCCACAAGACCGAGTTTCGCGCCAACGCGAGAAATTTTGAAATTCAAGATTGCGGAAAATCCGGACAACTGCGCATTCCTTCATGCAAGAATTAACAAGGTAGGTTTTTAATTCAAACAAGCAAATGTTATATCGTTTTAAAGAGTGATATTTCTTTATTTAAGTTGTTTATTATTAATTAATAAATTTATAAGTCATTTTGTTGTGTGGAAAAGTAAGCACTGATATTTCTATTTTGAATTTTACGATAAAAGTCCTGAATATTAAAATTTTCTTGCATTTCCTGTGCCTTTTTTATGTGTATACCTTGCCCCTAATTTTCGACTCTACACGGTTGCTCCAATTATAACAATGACCCTGAGATCATCTCATACAGGTTGGTGCAGAACTTTTTTGGTATATGTGTTGGTTAAACAATTTATATATTGATTTATTTATTATTGGATTCTCAGATAGAGTGACTTATGTTGATTACAGTTTTGATGTTACTAGGTCTAACCACGCTATTATTTTATATTTGCTGCAACTACAAATTTATTTTATCTCATGCTCAAGCTTAAATAACTATATAAACAAATTAGGAAATAAAAAAATAGAGTTATCTCACAGAAATATATATATATATATATATATATATATGTTGTGGTGATATACCAGTGCTGATGTCTTACTTCAACAGAATTTTGTAATTTGTGTTACTTATGTTTTAATTTTACTTGGTTTATAAAATAATGACTGGCACATCAAAGCATGTAAACAGGAATGTTTATTCTATTTTTAGAATAAACGTTGGCATAGGACGAATAAGATTCCTGAAATGTTTTAATTGGCCAGATGGCAGGGTTGTCGGGGAGATGGATAAATGATAGGAGTTTTTTCCAAAAGATGAAAAGCGGCGGATGTGTTTGAGAAACACTGTAATCCGAGCTTATATTTGAAATTCTAAATCATTTAATAACAAATGTTAATTTGGTATGGATTATATTAAGGCATTGTAATATTATAAAACTATTAAACTTGGACTTTGTTGGGAACTTGGAATCTTTTATTTGAATACTGATAGAGATTATGACAACGTGGTACGAAGGTGATATGAAGGTATGGAGTTATAATTATTGAGCGACCCAGAGACCCTATGAGAGCTAGACCGGTAGAAAATTGAAGTTTGGTTTGACAGAAGCTATTACTGTATTGGGGGCGTACGTAGCTAATTGAATTGAACACGATAATACTGTTATCACTGGTAAAGAGCAGTTATTATACATAGCAATATATACAGGGTGACCGTTTTTCGAGTTTAACCATGGGGATCTCGGTTATTTGAAGAGATACGAAGAAGGTTAAATTAGGGCAAAGTTGCGCAATTAGAAGTCTGTTAAAATGAAGTTTTCAAATTTCGAAAATTCCGACTGGTTTCGAAAATATTCGCAAAAAATCGAAATTTTGAAAAAACGTTTTTATTTTTTCTAGGCTTAATTTAAAGAGATAATTAGAAATAATTGACACTTCTTCATAGCCATTTTTTGCTCTCTTTAACGTGGTATTTTCAAATTTAAAATCCGACGTTTCGTTTTCATGCAACCATCGTCAACTTCATTTTTTTAAATACGGTCCTGGATTTTTTATATCGGATTCTGAATCTCCTTGCAATTCTGCATTCGGTGATATGTAAAAATGCACTGAATTCTATCTTTAACTAACTAAAGTACAAATACGAAACGTGGGATAAGACTAAAAGAGACTCTTTTAGCCTTAATAAAAAATAAAACAAATTAAAGGGTGTTTTGGAAACAATCGCAAACTTCATTACTAATGGCAACTGTCACTGTAATTTGTGTCAGTTTTAACACACATTAAATTGCATTTTCTTCGATTAGTTTGAGTAGATATTATTAATAATAATGCAATTTTCAAATGAAGAGAAGCGAGATATGATTCAAATCTATTACGCCTCAAACCGGACTGTTAAACGGAGTGCCGAGATTTACCTACAGCGCTATCCAGAAAGAGCTCAACCATCATTGCCTTATTTTTTGCTGTTGCACAGAAATTTGGGTGAACACGGTTCCTTAAAAAATCCCAGAGGAAGATATGGATTAAGGATAAATGATAATGAACTGCGTATTTTAGGAGCGGTAAGAAAAGTTTGAAGAATATTAACAAAGATGTAGATTTAATACAATTTATAACATTTTAATATTTAGATTCAAGCGGCTCCAACTTCTTCCACGCGGGAAATTGCTTTACAACTCAATATTTCCCAGCAAGTTGTATGGCGGGTACTTAAAAAACACAAATATCATCCGTACAAAATTCGAATTACTCATACTCTCTACCCAGGAGATAGTCTTCGACGTGTGGAATTTTGCAGATTTATTACCAATCAGATTCAGTTGAATCCCAATTTTCTCAAAGATGTAATATTTTCCGATGAGTGGAAATTTACAAATTCCGGTTTGTTTAACTACCGCAACGAGCATATTTGGTCCGTGGAAAACCCACGCGGACATGAAGCACGGCATCCACAAATCCGATTTGGATTGAACGTATGGGTTGGTTTACTAGGCGACCAAATTATTGAACCCTTCATTTATGAAGAAAACTTAACTTCAGATTTGTATTTACAATTTTTACGTACTTTCCTGGCCGATTTCATCGAGGATAATATTTGTCTCAATCGGCTGAATCGCCTTTGGTATCAACAGGATGGTGCTCCGCCGCATAATGCCAGGAGAATTTCAGATTGCCTTTCGGAAATGTTCCCGGGTAAAGTGATTGCCAACAATGGTGACGTAAGATGGCCAGCAAGGTCTCCCGACCTTTCACCACTCGGTTATTTTTTCTGGGGTGACGTAAAAAATTATGTTTACAAAACCATACCCCTTGATATTAATGAACTACGTAGGAAAATAATAAATACCATACGGACTAAAATAAGAAGAAGACACGTCTTACGAGCGGTTTAC
>JABXWE010048060.1:0-17117 GCA_014611495.1 Limonius californicus
AGCGAAGAAGGGTTGGAAGACCAAGAAACCCTCAACAGCGAAGAAGAGGTGGAAGACCAAGAAACCCTCAACAGCGAAGAAGAGGTGGAAGACCAAGAAACCTTCAACAGCGAAGAAGAGTTGGAAGACCAAGAAACTCTCAACAGCGAAGAAGAGGTAGAAGACCAAGAAACCCTCAACAGCGAAGGAAGAGTTGGAAGACCAAGAAACTCTTAACAGCGAAGAAGAGGTAGAAGGCCAAGAAACCCTCAACAGCGAAGGAGGGTTGGAAGACCAAGAAACCCTCAACAGCGAAGAAAAGGTGGAAGACCGAGAAACCCTCAACGGCGAAGAAGAGTTGGAAGATCAAGAAACCCGTAACAGCGAACAGTACGTCCATAACATGAAGATACAAATGGTGGGAGAACGATAGAAAATCCTACCGCAGATAATGGCATGGAAAGCCTTAACAAAGACCATGAGAAAATATTTGCAGTTAATCAAGAGGAAAATAGTAATGCGGCTGCTAAAATAACATTTAAAGATCCGTTATTGGCAACAGTTAAACAAGCACGACCTGAGGTTGTAGGAACCCGAAAGAGAGTATACCCCGGGCAAAAGTAGTAACAAAAATGACGGCAGAAAAACTGTTGGTGTTAAGAGAAACTGAAAACTTGGAGAAAGCTAAAAAAAGGATAAAATAAAAATTGTCACTAAATCTCCCACGTCCAATAAAATGTACAAAACAAAGGTCCAGGGCTTATACATCCAAAAAGATTTCTGCTGCCAGTATCTGTAAAAGAAATGAGTCTGAAAGTGAATTGCGACTTGGCTACTCTTCTGATTCTAACCTGAAAGCATTTTATCGGAGTCTAATGGAGAAAGGGATGAAGAAGACAGAATTGATGAAACGCCCAAAACTTTAAGTATCGGCACATATGCTATGATTAAATTTAAGACTAAAAGGACCATCAAATATTGTGTTGGAAAAATTATTAGCATGGATGCAGGGCAGTGGAACGCTTCGTTTCTTCGAAAAGGTGCAGATGAAAAATTTGTTTGGCCTACGATTGAAGACTCATCAATTATTGATGAAAACGATGTAGCGTTGATTTTACCACCACCCCAGGAAGATGATTGGGGTAAATTGACCTTTAGTGTTACATTAGCAATAACCTTTCTTAAATTAGGTGGCATTTTCCACGATTTATTTTAAAAGTTTGTATCTTTTTTTCCATTAAAAATATGGAAAAACTGACAATATCATATTCAAACACTTTCATTTAGATGTGAAGTTGAGTAAGGGTTCTGCACTTGGCTCAAAAGCGGGGCAAGTGCAAATCTTTGTCATAATTTACCTTTTTTTTTTATACAGGCTCAGACGTAGAGCAACATTTTACCGATTATGGCACGAAAGGTAAATGTCCAAATGTGTATCTCACCAAATATCTAACTTTAACCTCATGATTTTCCCCTCAGTCCTTTTTGATTTCATCTCTTAAAAAAAACGTCTACACTTCCCCGGGTCTGCCTTACTTATGTATGTGGGATATTTTTTAATTTTTATTTTGGATATAAATGAAAAAGAAATACCCATATACGATGTACATCAAGCAATAGTTTTATAGAACTGGCAACTACGTAGAAGAACGAAAAAAAAACATCCTCCAGGTTAGGAATCTAATAGCATTCTACTTATACTCGATCCACACTGACATGGGCAACACAATAGCTGTGGCACACAGGCGGCCAATTTCCAGAAAGACATTCCAGCCCGAATATATAGTTTGGCTCACCCCAAATACTTGGACAACAGCTTGCTGTGTTCGTCCACCTTCCAGTTGGCCTCCATGACCCTAATTCCAACAAATCATGGTGCTGTTCTATTTTTAATTATAATTAAAATTAAAAATTTACTAATGGTATCTAAGAAAGTGAAAATCTGAATTGTGACTAAGAGGGTGTTGACATGCGGTTTACTACCCTCCAGCGGCGATCGCGTTTCAACTTGCGCAAACAAGTGTAAACCCGACAAACGCCCGGTTTCTTGTTTAAAAATGTTGCAGTTAAAATATAAAAATACTGGCAAGTGATATGGTAACTGTCGGTTTTTTAAATTATTTTTAATGTGGACAATTATCCGTTTTGAGTACTGTAGTAACTCATACACAAAATTGTTATTAGATATATGAAAACACTTTTATTATTACCTTAAATCAGATAAAGGAGAGTATAAATTAAGGGCGAAAGTTAGGCAACACAATAAACAAAAAGTCTATGGATTTGCCTAAGTTGTTCTTATACACCATGTGTTCACGTCATGCTCAACTCTAAAAAGTTGAATTTTTAATACCCATTACATATATGTATGAACCGAACGTTGACGCCTAAAAACTCTTCTCTATCTGACTTATAACCTCTTCCACATGGATTTTCTATTTCAGCGCTGATCTTCCTCATTTCCGTCGTTCTGGTAGAGTCTATTCGAATATCATTTTGGTCATTTATCATGTGGCACCCTTCTAATACGTGTAGGGGAAGGTGGGCCACTTTTACTTTTCGAACCTTGAGTTAGAGTTCTGTAAGGATTGTTTTCTATTTCTCTCTAACTCCTTCGCTTCAATGATTGATTTCTCGGGAGTGTCAGTGAGAATTGTACTCTTTCTTTTCTGTCGACGTTTTCGTCCACTTTTCAATGCTTTTGCTTGGGGAAACCCTTTTAATTCCTCTAGAGAAATGAATATGCTTCTATTTAAATTCTCTGTATCTGCGCCTGGTGGGCCTCTTGGTGTTATTGCTTCTACATTATTTACAGTTTCTACAGTCCGGCTTCCTCCAGCACCATCCGGATCACCCTTATCCGAAGGCTCCACAAGTCCTCTGTCTGTTACCTTACTCAAAAGAAAATCCTCCTCTGTGAAGATACCTTTGTCTAACGGAAAAATTCCTGTTTTCCTAAATCCAGAGGTTATATTCACAGGAGTCATAGATTTTTGGAAAGCTTGGCCTACACAACCTGCAATACCATAAATATCGAAAGGAACTCCAGGGTGGGTTAGCAGCCAACTATCGACTGCTGCATTTTAAAACGGTTTAAATGAATAAAAAACTGTTACATCAAGAGGCTGGAGTTCATTGGAGCAATGCGGTGGTAGTGTTATGATAGTGATACCATTGTCCTTAGCCAGATTCAAAGTAACCACAGAAATACGGCTTTCGTGATTGTCCATTATTAAAATGCTCGGATTTTCTGAACAGCTACTTTGCTTTATGAAGTGTTTCATCACTTGTGTGAAAAGTTCGGTGGTCATCCAACCTGAGGGATTGGCCAACCCTAACGTGCCCGGTGGAGCCCCAACGATCATATGCTGTTTGAATTTCTTTCTCGGGAAAATTATAACAGGAGGCAATGTAGTTCCAGCAGCGTTAATGATACAACCGGTTGTAACAAGAGTTCCTCGTTCAGCACTTGTGCATTTAGACACCTGTTTCATACCTCTTTGAGCTACTATCTTCGTAGGTTTATGAAAAGTGGTGGTAGCAGTTTCATCCAAGTTAAATATTCTGGATGGATGGGCTAATTTTTCACATCTCTGCAATACCTCCTGCAGGTTATTGAAAAACAAAGAAACATTATGCTTATTGAACGAAGTCGCTCTTCGGCTGACGTTTCAGGAATAACTGAAACCAGCCTATGCCAGCTTTTTTACCTCTCTTCCAATTGTCAGGAATTGTTTTGGAATTGGCAACAGCTAATTCGTAAGCTAACTGACGAATATCTTTAGTAGACTTCCCATAACACATCCTAGTACATTGCAAAATGTAGTCGCACAAACTGTTTTCCTCTTCTTCGGAAAATATCTTGCGAGAGTCAGCTTTTGGTTTCATTCGCAGTGATTCATCCGCTGGATTGTCCCTTTTCTTCCTTACGTCTCGGGCTAATGTCTGAAATTTCACATCATTTCGTTCAGCAGCTTCACGCAATGAAATGTTTTCTTGGATGACCTATCTAACAGCATTTTCATCTGATTTTCACTGAACTGCCCTTTGTTTGTCTTCCGCGTCCTTCATCTTGACATGATAACTTCTTAAAAATGAAACAGATAACATACTGATAACTATTCACTTTCAAAAAGTTTCAAGCTTAAAATCAATCACACAGTCGCATAAATATGGGCCAGAATGAGACATGTGTCGCATAGTGGCCCAATCACAATTCAAGATAAAATATCTTCTACTTTCCCTATCTGTGAAAATTAACATAACCTAGCTTGTAGTAATATTGTGAATGAATGTAGGAAACAATATGTATAAAAGCAAATTCTGAAAAACTATCCTGAAACCCAATATTTAACATCATAATTGTAATAAAGAAAAAGTTTACCTACCCATATCTCCAAATAACAATATTTTAATAAAAATTTGTTAACGCACGCTACAGCTCTATAATTTTTTTGACACATCACTTACAACTATCTTCAAGGTTGCTGAAAAACACAGCCGTGAAAACATGCGAAATTTGAATTTAGAAGCTTCGTCTCATTGTGCCCCAGGTCTCATTGTGGCCCACCCTCCTCTATACCATAAAAATCTCTTTTAATTTATGGCATCTGGCACCGTTTCTGTACATGCATACTTCTTCTAACCTTTTTACTCTTCATTTTCTGTAATTCTACTGCTCTACTCTCAGACAATTCATCTTTAGGGCCATTATCATCTTGTCCTTTGTCTTCAATATTTACCAAATACAACTTACTATAATCGCATTCCTTATTTTTTCTTTTCCTGTTAAGTGTAATTTGATCTAACTCCAGTACTGATCTTAGCCTTCGGATTACTTCAAGATTTCATTATATAGATCTACTTGTATTTTCTGTTTTTGAAACAATTTATCCTAGATGGTTCTAATGATCGCAGGCATTTATTGCGCTCTTCAATTTTCAGATCTTCGTCTACATCTCTCTGTGTTATGTAATTAGTTTTTATACACTTTATTGTATATTTATGCTTTAGTTTTAACAACACGTAACATGTGTGATTACTGTATTAGGTTCTCCGCTGACTAGATGGATTTGGGGAGTCTGAAGTAGCGAATTTCATTTCTTTGGAGGAAACGTAGTATACATACTTGCAGCGGCTACTACCTGATTTGAAAATATTTACTATTATAACTGAGATAACTAAACAAGGGTGTAGTGGTAGCTCAGTTGGTATAGCACTCTCTTTCCGCGTAAAACGTCGATTCTGCGTTGTGTTCGAAATATAAGCATTGCTATGCACATTTACAAACATCTTGTTTGCAACCCACCACACACAATTTCCTAATCCGGCTTGTAACCGTGGGATCTTAATACAAAAACCTTCTCTGGAATTTTTGACGTTCAGATTCGACGTTAAACAGTAGGTCCCCCGTGTTTCTACCTTAGCGCTGAGGAGAAACACATGGCAGAGAAGAGGCCGATATCCTGCAGTGGGATAAAAAGACTGTCAATGATGATGATGCACTAAACATAAGCATTAAAATTGTAATTATATTTTAATAAGGTATGATGTTAACACTTTTAAATTATTTCGTACTATAATTTAGTGCAGCATATTTTCAGTGCGTAAGAAATCCTTTTATGCAGAATAGTAATGCAGAGATTCCGGTGTCAAATGGGCGAATTTTCTCAGAATGACGCATTAGGCCGTAGTCCTGTCTCATGCATTCTGATCAGCCGATTTAAACTGCTCCACTTCCTTTCATGTACTGGCATACTTCTCTCATCTTGCTTCTGTTGATGTTTCTATTAACTTCTCCTGTGATTCTTCTGGCAAATCTTGTTATATTTTCTGTTCGCTTTTCACCAGTCTTAATGAATACGAAGTTGTGAATCCATTCGTTATTTATATGTATGTATAGGTACATCAACTTCCTCTAATCAATATGTATGTATGTTATGAGTAGCAAATCAATCCCTAAGAATAAATCTGTAGAAAATAAGTACAAAATATTTTTTATGGAAAAATTTCATTTCATTTATTGGTGTAGAAATGCAGCCAATTTATTTTTCTTGAACAAGATTCCAAATATGAAACCTACAATACTCAATATGCTAAAATTAAAATAATCAAATTATTAAATATCAAAACAGATATCATTTGGTAGTTGCCTTTTCATTGGGCTATCTCTAAAGACACTCACAAACACACAAGCAATAGTTAAGATTTTTTCGTATATAATACGTAGACTAAGTAGACTAGCAAAATGTAAAAACTATAAAAAACTGTATTGTTTTAAGTATTTCTTTTGGCATTAGCTTGTTTAGCTTGTAGCTCCGCTTCTTCTTCCAATAGCATTTCGACGGCCTGAATTCTTCGTTTACACATCGGTGTTTTAACCCACCATAATTCATACGATTCGTCTTCTTCCTTATAGACGGGGGTTCGTTTACACAAGGCATTTATCAGCTCCAAAGGACTCAGAGGTTGAACTCGAAGTTGCAACATACGTTTTACTGTTATTACTTCTTTCACAGTGTCTACAATAGAACCTACAAAGCAAGTAAATGTATATTTTACCTCTTCCTTGTTAAAATTAGTTAATTTATGGCGTGTAAACGTTTAAAGTAATGTGTATCTATCTTTATTAGTTTTGTACGTGAAGTGATAATTTATCTTAAGCAAACTGCTATACTTACCAACGGTATACCCATCTGATATTCTACTCATTCCGCTTACATCAAACTGCCAACTAATAGCAGCATATTGCCCAAGAAGATATTTCCAAATGCAATACCGCGTAGAATAATCTCCACGAGGAATGGTAACATATTTCTGATAGACTTGCTGAAGCAATTTTTGATCACTTTCCCATGGACAGCTTGTTACTCCTATTAACATTACTCTGTCTTCCGAGCTAAAATCTAAAAATTGTTTCTAGTAATCTTCGTTGGTGTAAGAATAATTCGTATTTGAATATGGGAGTATGGAAAATGATTGCGGGGATACTCGAAGAATATTCCGCTCGCTGCTGCCACTTTAATCTTATTTAAAGTAGTTAGTGCCGTGACGCACTAACCCAGGTGGACCAACGGATTTAGCTATTCTCCGAGGCACCACGAAAGCAGCGTGTTAGCGTAGATTTTAGGTTACCCATCCGAGTGGTGACCGTGCGGATCGTTGCTCAACTTTGAATACTGTTTGACCAAATGAGCAGTACTCACATTTCTTCGCAACGCCACACTGCTCTCGTATTTGCATATAACGTAGTAGTTCTAATTGTGTGGTATATAAGACAGTTATAATAAATACGAGGCTTGTTCAACTGAAACCCATCTTTGATCAACTTAGCCTTGAAAACAAATGCAATAATTCAAATGACGTTTGTTAATGTCAGTAGTGTTTGAAAGCAATACATTAATAAGCTTCTGGCGTTTGAATTTGATTCTGACTTTTAAAACTTCTATTTTGAAATGGCGTTTGTTGTTGAAAATCCATTCAAGTTTGATCAGCGTGCGGTCCTACAATTTTTATGCGCTGGGGGTGTGCAGCCATTGCAGATTCATACGCGAATGCAAGCAGTGTATGGAAATGCATGTATTGCGTACCCACCTGTGAAGGAATGGTGACGAAAATTTAAGAATGGAAAAGAGTCGACTATGGATGAGCCGTGACCACGGTGTACTGCATTAACAGAAAACAATATGGCATGTGTGGAAGGCCTTATTAGAGAAAATCGTCGAATTTCAATTAGAGAAATTTCAGATATTCTTGGTGCGAGTGCAGGATCTGTCCATAGTATTATTCGTAATCTGGGCTACAGCAAAGTTTGTTCTCAATGGATTCCTCGTCTCTTGTCTAATGAACAAAAATGCTTGCGAATGGGCTTATCTTTGCAACACCTCACATACTATAGGCAGAGTGGTGATGATTTTCTTCTATCAATAATTGCTGGTGACGAAACTTGGTGCCATTACTACGAGTCATCCAGTAAGCTATCGTCGATGCAGTGGAAACATTCAAGTTCACCACCGAAGAAGGTTAAAGCAGAACCTTCGGCAGGCAAGGTGATGCTAACATTTTTTTCGACCATGAAGGACCCTTGATGATAGAGTTTAAGGAACCTGGAGTAAATGTCAATACAAATTTGTACAAAGACGGAAACGTCCAGGAAAACTTAGCCGTGGGGTCATTTTACTGCACGACAATGTTAGGTCTCGCGATTTTCATATTTTTTTACCACTGAAAAAGGCGTTAAAAGGTCGGCATTTTGAGTGTGACACAGAAGTACAGATAGCTGTGGAAGACTTTTTCAATCAGCAACGACAAAAATTCTTTGAATAGGGTTTACGTCGGTTAATAAAACAATGGGAAATTTGTTAAATGCTTGAAAAAGTAAGTCGGGTTGTCTTGCAAAGTCGTCAATGTATTCATTACAAACATAACTTTCTATGTAATATAGTATCCAATTCCGGTAAATAATCGTCTAGCCAGTCAGTAGACCTTACCTAATTATGCTGGATGAGAACCCTAAACTTCGACACGGTCTAAGCCGCAAATTAATCTTAGTCTTAGCAGAGAAACTGCGAAAACCTCAAACAGCATGTGAAATATTCATACAGTTACGTCACTGGTGCAGGTTTAAGAAGAAAAAAGTTCAGATATAGCAATAGTATACTAAAACAATATAGAAGAAAGGGAGGACACAAGAGTATCTGCAGAGTGTAACTGAAACCTACAAAGAATAACGAGCCGTGAAGCTTGATAAACTAACCATCTAAAGGGCCAGAGTTGAAGAAAAATAAAGAAAGAGATAAGGTCTACGGTAAAGGGGCGGTCGTGGACTAGATATTAGCGCGTTAGACTTCTATGCTGAAGGTCCTGGGTTGAATTCCCAATACCGGAGCATTGGATTTTTAACGGCCGTTCTCCCTCGCTAGGCAATGGCAAACCAGCGACTTATACTGCTTAGTAAATCTTCTCTGGAGTGTTTGCACTTCCTGTGGTTCGAAGCCCACGTTATACTGTAGTCTTCTAGTCCGTGGCCCTTCAAACGCGCAACACAAGTATAGGAGAGGAGATCGCTACGTCTCCTAAGAGATAAAGCACTCGAAGAAGAAGAATAATGTATAGGATGGCCCACCGAAAACAGAACAGGCATATTTTGTTGCACTAAACCTCAATTCTTCGAAAAACGCCCCAACAGTAACGCTTCTATTTTTGAATTCCACGCGTTAGTTCACGCAGAAATGCAGCGTACATTTTAGGATAGTAAATGTTCTAGCTGGAGCATTTATAGAATCATTGGAGGGCATTGGTTGACCATACGTTAATGTAAACATTTTAATGTCTTTTTTACGTCAGCCATGTTTCGTAGTTATTGTTTTCTTTGAACATTTAAAATGGTTCATTCAATGTCACAAAGATCTGAATTAATTGCATTTTTCTTAGGAAACAATGAATGCGCCAGTAGAAGCTTCGAATTGTTCAAACAGCAACATGCAGATAAACATGTGAATCGCAAATATGTCTTGGAGTTCGTGAGACAATTTCAGGAAAGCAAAAATCCGGTAGAAATGAAGCGGTGGGAGTCGTGGTTCTATGCCATGTTGTTGTTGAACCTACGTTGAGTGCCAGGCAAATGGCTATTGTATCGGGTAACGGGTGATGAATAATCCAAATTTTCTTTTTAACGTCTGCTTTTAAGACGAATGCATTATTTTTCGTAAATGGTACAGTCAATCGCCACAATTGTTGTTAATGGTCAGATTCGAATCCGAGGATATTTCACGTAACACATACTTAACACCCCGAAAAATTAAATGTTACTTGGCATTATCACAAGACAACATATATTCAATGTTATTATAATGATATTATAGATAATGGTGATCGTTATCTCGAAGATGAATTGATATTCCAGCAGAACGGAGCTCCTCTGTATTATGTTCGATAATATCTAGATGCGCTATTGATTGGCCCGCAAAGTCGCTAGATTTATCTGCCCTGGATTTATTAATATGGGGTCATTTACTTACTTACTTACTTCATCGGTGCCTTCTTTTACCTTACGGTGTCGAGGGTCATTTAAAGAGTAAAATAATGCGGTTCTTTACAAGATTCACAACAATTTATAATCATATCATATCATCATATATATAGTCTTTTATCTCCTAGTTGTAGCATAGGACCTAGAATTGTACCGTTAGATTGAATATTTCCTGTTCTTTCCTGAGTCTTTTTTGAAGGGTATGTATTCGAGGATACAAATATCGGTGGCGCGATTGCCACCTAAGCTTTCCAGACAGATTCCCATTGCATATTGTTGTTTGTTGGTATTGTCGCAGTACTTATCGTTAATTCATTTGTCTTGGCCGTCATAGGTTACACAATTAGCTTTAGATTTTACTAGTTCTTTTAATTATTATGTGCAAACTGCAACATATCAATACCACTTCCAAAAATAAAAAAAAATATAAATTCTGAGGAAAGCTGTATAACAAAGAGAAGAGAGCAAAGAAAGGCGGCAAAATGGCGATTCTACAAGGAATAAGTGTAAACTGAATATAAAAGTTTGAAGATAAAATCAATAGAGAAAAATATTATTAAATGTTCTAGTTGAAGTGAAAATATATTTCATTACGACGGACTGTATTATTATTACCAGTGAAAGAAATAAACGATTAACATAGAATACTAACAAAAAATGTTAATGCCTGAATTGTGATTGAAAATCTTATATTCATGTAAACTAATTGACGGAGAATTCTCAAGGATAACGGGGGTAAATAAATTAGAAAATACAAAAAAATAAACGGGAAGAAGAGGAAATGTGAAGATCAAAAGTCAATATACTAAGTGAAAATATACGTACTTTTTACAATTTTCGGCAAATCCTTTTTCAGTCTCTTCGGGTCAGTATTATCAGTTTTTGGAATCTTCTTAACGAACGGCCTCTCTGCATTATCCATATAAATGACTGCGGGTTGCAATAAACGAGAGACTTTCAATACCAGATGTATTAACATTGTTAATCCCGATTTCCCGGGATATTTCCCAACAATATTGGCTGGAGTTAAATCAAACAGCAAAGCGCCAGCTTCTGTGCAGATAGCATGAACCAACATATCCTTACCGCTGCCCTTAGGCCCTGATATCAACAGCGATTTTAAATGAGGAGTTAGTTGATGAAGTTGAGGTGATGTTAAGGGTAACACGCAATATTCTGCCAAAACTTGCCTAAGATCACCCAAGACCATAGGCGCCTCTTTTCCCCGATTGTGAGGCATAGGATTATAGTACGATCGGTCACCTTTGAACTCGTCTAGGTACACTTCTGGGCATCTATATATAGAGCAAAACTATTACACTATAGAATTTTTTTGAATAAAATTGGCGGTTTTACATAGGCAACCAACATTTCAGGTTTGTGTTGTAGATTTTGTTTTCTAGGAGAATATAGACATGTTACCAACCTTGACGGACAAGGGAATGGCGACGGAGGGAGGGGGCTTGGTACCGTTCCCCAGAAACCGCTAGAGTAAAATAGAGGGGAGGGGGCGGGTGGAAAGTGGGGGAAAAAGACGAATGAATGGGGTGGGAAGGAAAAGAGAGAAGAAGAGGAGAAGGGAAAGGGAGATGAGGTTCGGAGGAGGGGAGGAAACGGGGGAGAGAGGAAGAGGAAATGGCGAAAAGGAAGGAGCAAGGTGGAGAAAGCACAAGGAAATAGAATGAATGAAATAGGAAAGTGGTTGAAACAGGTAAAAGCGAACGAGACAATCAAGGGTGAAGAAGAGCAGAAAAGAAACGGAGAAAAGATAATGGATAAAAGATAGAAAACAGGGGGTAAGAGCAAGAAAACATGAGAGAAAGGGAAAGAAAAGATTTGGAGAAAAGAAAGGACGACGGTAGAAAAGGCGGGTAGAGGAGAGAAAAAGTATCGCCATTGTAGCGCATATTTGCAATATTGACTTTAAAAATTCACCACCGACCAGCGAATGAAGGTATCTCCGTCGGATTTTTTTATTCAAATGGAAATATATGCACGTATGCTTTGCATAAATATAATTAGACGAACGTTTTTAGCACCGCCTCAGCGACAACCGCAACATCGGTAATTTTCTACCCTTCACAATTCCAATTTCTTGTTTCGGACAGAGACGTTTGTGAACGGGTGGTTGTACTAGGCCGGTGCCCCAATATGCTGTACCGACATATGTTCCGAGCGAACATGCTAAAGCTGACCGACCTCGTTGCCATAGCACCAGATCGCGACCTTGCAAACATTGGTTTTTTGAGGTTATGTCCATCTGAAAGGCTTCCGGCTGGTATCTCCCCTAAACCGACTTATAGAAAGCAGAAGGCCGCTTCTAGTGCCCACCTTGCCAGGTGGCGTGGTTCCGGAGTTACATCCATTTTTCGCGCCTCCTGATGGCGAGCTGCATAGGCTGATCGAAATGGTTCCCTACTATCGAGCAGTATTCGCAACGTTCTTTCCAACGGCGCTATCCGAATTTCTGTCGCTCGCCTACTTTGGAAAATAAAATGTGCGAAAATTTTTCAATTTTTCCAAAAAAACGGGCTAAAATCGTGTACGCTTTTCGAAACGGAAACGGCCACCGGCGGAAAACGGAACGGGATATCCGGATGGAGTTTTCAGAGCCCGGTACCGAATGGCTTTTGAACGATTTGAAATACATTTAAATAAACGAACCCAAAAGTAATTTTATTGATTTTTAGGTACTATGGACATCGCAAGTGGGTTCAACGATTCTTCCCTAAATTCGCTATATTCGCCCCAAACTTAGTTCCGTCGCTGTGAAATTTATGGGATTAATAAAACAAATTGCTCATTATTATTTTCTGTTGTAATATAGATGAGATAATCTACTATAAAGACAATTACACTGTAAAATGTGTTGCCTATGTGAAACCAATTTTGAAAAATATTGTACCTTTTAATTATTCCATTTGCTATTAACTCCTCAAAGAGCGACTCAGTGGTTCTATCCGGTGTTAAATCCTTTTCTTTTTTCTTCTTGCTTTTCTTTCCGCCTCGGCGCGTCTTCTTACTTGCTTTCTTTTGCTTCTTGCCTTTGACACCGCGATCTCTGTCGAAAGCTTCCTGCATTGAATTACATAAATTATTCAAAGCACAAAAAAACAAAGTGGGCTTTCAGGAAGTAAGGTTTAACGATTATTATTATTTTTAGCTGAGTAGTCTAAAGAATTTCACCCTGAATGTTATTTTCGTCCATTCAAAATAAACGCCTGTTCTTCTACATATTATTACTAGTATTGTTATCTAACGGATACTTACCTGTAACAATTGTAGCTCTGCTCGCATCATATCATCAACAATTTTCCGGAGTTCATTTTCCATTGCATTCATTTGCTCGTTCGCGATTATATCGTCATAGTGAAGCTGCCTGGGGTTGGCTGTTTCGTCCTTGTTTTTCCATACTTCATCATATTCTTCTTTCTTCAGCGTTAACTCCGGGACAAAAGATGAAGTTATAGCTTTTGAACTGATAGCGTCTTCTTCCGGTTCAACTGATTTACTGTCTTTGCTTTTAGGACTTCTAGACTTTTTGGATTTTGACTCCTTGGAAGAGGAAAGTTCACTTTCCGTACCTGCAAGCAGGTTATGTAACTTTTCTTATCTAGAGCGTTTGTACTAAAGAAGTTTATTAATATCTCTCCATTTTCCTTAAAAATTTGGAGCAGTTTGTAGGGTTAAGGAGTACACTCAGAATAAGCTAAAATTAACGTTTTATATTACCACCGTAGATATTTTAAGAGAAGGCCTTCCAACTTCTGTTTTTTTTTAACTAGTAGCTAGCTTAGTGAAGATTGAAAGATAATGAATGAATTGCCAAAAAAACATAAGAAATGCTGATACAAAATTGCCAAAAATAGTGCAAAATATGGCAAAATTAAGGTATGTTGAAGCATGAACATTTTTCAGATTATTACAAACTACCCCCGTAAAGAATATAGTACAAACGATCCAGTGTCAAAATGTATATAATTGTCTTAAAATCAGAACAATTCCAAGGCTTTGTAACGTGATTATTGCATTGTACATTACACGCAAGGTCTTTTACATTAGCTGCAGGTCGTTTGTGACGTTCGGCCACTTTAAAGAACGCATTCTGTATGCGTGATTATTTAGATTTATGCAAACGCAGCTTTCATCCGAGTCTTCAGACTGTCAAGTGCGGGGAAAACACAGAAGTCAGGCACCAGTTCTCGACCTGAGTGTTACATAGATTTAAAGTTACCCTCGGGCGTCCTTAAAAGGGGAATATTCGGTTTTTCAAAAATTTCGAAAATATCGCTTAAAGTGCCGATTTGGGAAATTTAGTCGTATGACGCAATATTGAAAAATATGCTAAAAGCAAGAGGTTTCTTGAGAAGCAACTGTAAAGACTCCACCAGTACACTCAGGAACTGACTCAAGCTTTACACACTCCCTGAAGGGCCAATTTGTTATCGGAAAAGGTCAAATTTCAAAACCTTTGTTAGCCACGCTTCAGCTGTTCTATTTACTATACCGAGGGGGAAAGCCCCCGAGACGATGCCGTTCACTGTCAAATCCTGTGAAATTAGTTTATAGTTCGTATGTTGTATTCGAAGATTTTTTAGAAATATAAGAACACACCGCGTGTACAAGGCCTTTCTGCAGTATCTTTTTCGTGTATTATTAAGTTAGATTAAATTATATTGGGTTCACCTGTGTTTCGGATTGGCCGTTCCAAGTAACGTGGAGCTTGGGCAGTGCCGGATCTAGTGATATTCCCGTTGGCGCCCTCACTTATTACGACTTTATCCCGAAGTTGTCAGATTTAAGCGCGGTATATTTTACAAAATGAACCTCCCTCCTCCTCCTCCTCTGAGTTATACTAGGGCATACCATTGTGTATGTTCCACAATTCCGTTTAACCCCATGGTACGTTTTCAAAAATGGTTTGCTGATGTTAATGGATTACAATTAATTTTGAATGCAAGATCGGTTCAGGAGCACCTTAAGGCTAACACTCATGCCGTATACAGAGGGTTCAATAAACACATGAAGGAATCAAAATAATATGCAGAAAGTTTTTCGTTTGTAGACTGTAAGTAATCTCGCGTGATATTATACTTGCATTTTTAGATATTTTTATGTAATTAATTTGTTTATTATCAGTGATAGTGCAAAATTATTATTTAATTCTCGTCCAAAATTTTATATTTAGTTAACTTATAAAAGTATTCGTGCTAAGTTGGTTTTTGAAATAGACACGAAAAACTGCTACGCCGTAATAGGAAGGTTTGTTTGCTTCTCTGTTAGATAATTTAGGTTTAATGGTTTTTTTCACAGTTAATAGACTTATAGGCAAAAATATTTTATCCCGTAAGAAATAAATAGTTTTCAACGTAGGCTACTAATCTTAAAACTATTCATATAGAAAAACTACGTTTGTTTAAATCAACGTTTAATCGGTTTCTCTTCAGAACTAACAAAGTTATACAAACGAAACTGATTTTGTTTTCACAGCAAACGCGTTAGCCAGCTACATCTACAGATTTAACCCTAACGATTATTTTTTGGTTTACTTTTTAGAATAATAATAAAATCTTCATTATTGAAACTGTTTGGGCTTTAAACAAAATTTATTCAAGCAGTACTTAGTGTTTGTTATGTTTACAAATAGTTGTTTAAAAATAGTTTCTTGACTTAATGTTACTATAAGTTTTAACAATTACTCTCACATTGCTTGTGTGATGCTTTTAAACTACAATTCTACAACAAGGTATCGCGTTTTTGAAAAAACTTCAAAGTAATAATTAAATTAGTTCATTTTTTCCAAATGTAGCTCAAAACAAATTGTAGAAAGTTAAATGTCGTGTATTAAGAGAAACGTGGTTATTTAGGTTGTGTACATTGTATTTAAATAGAATCCAACTAGGCTGAGTTTCTGTTTAAACACGCGATGTGTTAAGAATAACAAGAAGTTCAGGAAGCTATGAAAAAACATTAAATAGCACACAACTTTGCCTATTACTCCTGCAAGCATACATAGTTTTATTTACTACAACAAGAGAATATCGACGAAGGGAAATTTAAAAAAAATATCAGAAAGTTACTAGCCAGAATTGGAAAGAGAATTGAAATGATAAATATTTCTTTCATTCAACGGAATGTCTTACCGTTTACGCCAAGCTTCAAGGTTTATTGTGGGCACTTTTTACAATATTATACGATTCCAGTAATACACTGCTCCAAGAAATGAACGCACCAATTATTCAATCTACTTCAACCAAATGCATGGAATGAATGTCTGATACAAACTTGATCGACACATCTTACTCTTGGGCTGTTCTTACATCTTTAACTTTGTTTAAAAAAAATTAATCGGTTTTAGAGCACATTTACAATTTACTTGCCGTTTCGTTTTACTTTAAAACGTATCAAATCATGTAGCTGTCATCAAACAATTGCTTGTACGATCAGTCTTATTTAAAATCCAACGTATCCCAAGAAATTTAAGTCGTGGTGAGTGTGTCACAGCTCTTACTTTGTCCGAAGAAGGGTATTCTTTCCGCGCTATCACTGACAGGCTTGGGGTGAACCACCCAACCATTTCTCGGGCCATTCAGCGTTTCAGAGAAACTAACCGCTGTAGAAGATCGTTTTCTTCCAATGCGTACACTAAGAAAGCGCTTTACCACCACAAAAGCCTTCCAAAGACAATTTTCAGCAGTACATAATGTGCAAGTTAGCATTGAAACCGCTCGCCAACGTCTTCGGGAAGGAAATCTGAGAGCCAGATTACCAGATACTGGCCCACAGTGGACTGCAGACCACCGCAGACACAGATTGGATTTTGCTAGAAACCACTTGAATTGGGAAAATGTTAATATGAGACGCATTTTGTTCACAAAAGAGTCCAGATTTAGTTTGGAGAGTTGTGGCGCATTCGAGTTTTTAGACGTCCAATATGCTCAATTGAATTTTGCCTCCACGACCGCATTTGGTGGTGGCTCAATAATGGTATGGGGAGGAATATCTTTCACGACCCGCACAGACCTACACATCTTCCGCAACGGCACTTTAAACAGTCAGAGATACATTACGCATATCTTAGAACAGTATATTGTGCCATATGTCCCAT
>JABXWE010048061.1:0-10522 GCA_014611495.1 Limonius californicus
CCCCCCCCCCCCCCCCCCCAGAAGACAATAATCACTTTTGTGGGCTAAGTAACATCACCAAATATGTTTATATTAAGTCACAACACATAATTTTGGCATTTCGAAGATGACACCTATCACTTTTTATGAGGCAAGCAATGTCGACAATGATTTTTAGCTTTAACAGCAGAGCGTCATTCTTAGGCCCGAAAAATATGGCATTAAATTATTTGGTCAAACGACGTCGATCGAACAAAGCCCAGATCAAGCCGCTCCGATGACGGCATCCACTGTCACGGGCTATGATATAACAACAAATATTTTTACATTAAGTCAAAGCACCTAAACTTAACATTTCCCAGGTAGCAGCGTTCACTTGTATGGGCCAAAAACGGTCGACCAAGGTGTTTAGCTAAAGTAGCAGCGCCTAATTCCCAGATAATATAGCCCAATTTATGAAGACAAGAAAATTTTCTATGATATTGCTCGTCTTCTGTCACTTTTATGGCGTAAGAAATAACAAGAAATATTTTGATATTAAGTCACCACACCTAATTTTGGCATTTCCAAGCTGACACCTATCACTTTTTATGAGGCAAAAAATATCGACAAAGATTTTTAGCTTTAACAGCAGAGCGTCATTCTTAGGCCCGAAAAGTATGGCATTAAATTATTTCGTCAAACGACGTCGGTCGAACAAAGCCCAGATCAAGCCGCTCAGGTCCGGCATCCACTGTCACGGGCTATGATATAACAACAAACATTTTTACATTAAGTCAAAGCACCTAATCTTAACATTTCCCAGATAGCAGCGTTCACTTGTATGGGCCAAAAACCGTCGACCAAGGTGTTTAGCTAAAGTAGCAGCCCCTAATTCCCAGATAATATAGCCCAAATTATGGAGACAAGAAATTTTTCTTTGTCTAGCATGATATTGCTCGTCTTCTGTCACTTTTATGGCCTAAGAAATAACAACAAATATTTTGATATTAAGTCACCACACCTAATTTTGGCATTTCCAAGATGACACCTATTACTTCTATGAGGCAAAAAATGTCGACAAGGATTTATAGCTTCAACAGCAGGGAGTAACTCTTGCACCCAAAAATATTGCATTCAATTATTTGGTCAAACGACGTCGATCGAACAAATCCCAGATCACGGCGCTTAGATGACGGCATCTACTTTTAGGGGCTAAGATATAACATCAAATATTTTAATTTTAAGTCAAAGGACATAATCTTAACATTTCCCAGATGGCAGCACTCACTTGTATGGTTCAAAAACCGTCGACAAGATGTTTAGCTAAAGTGGCAGCGCCTAATTCCCAGATAATAAAGGCCAATTTATGGAGGCAGGAAACGTTTCTTTGTCTCGCATGATATGGCTCGCCTTATGCCACTTTTATGGACTAAGAAATAACAACTAATTATTTTCATAATAATAAGTCACAGCACCTAACCTTGATATCTCCCAGATGACAACGCTCACATTTACGAGCCAAGAATCACCGACAGAATTTCTATCTAAACCGCAACGCTCAATCCCTAGGCCCAGATATGAAAGCCCAATTTGTTTAGGCATGGAACGTTTTTTGTCTGGCATAACATCGCTCTAACTTTTGGGCCCAGATTACGGCATTCAAATGACAGTATCCATTTTTATAGGCTTAGAAATAACAGGAAATATTTTTATATTAAGTCACAGCACCTAACCATGACATCTCATTTATGGTCCAAAGACAAAGCCTTTTAGCAAAGATAGCAGCGCCTAATTCCCCGGTCCCAGGTAATAAACCCCAATTTTATTAGACATGAAACAGCGTCAAAGGTATTTGATCGCAGATGACGTTATTCGACCTGGGGCCACAGGACGGTACTCTTACGGCAGTTTTCACTTCTGTGGGCTAACAAAAAACAAAAAATATTTTTTATATAAATAACAGCACCTAATCTTGACATCTCCTTGTTTTCAGCACCTACTTTTATGGGTGAAGAAATATACACATAGATTTTTAGCTTAAATAGCAACGCTTAATTTGTTGGGCTCAAATAATATAGCTCAATGTATTGAGACCAGACACGCTTCGTCACATGATATCTCTCGACCTTCTGAGCCCAGATTGCGGCACCCAGATTACGGCACCCAGATGGCACAATACACTTTTATTGGCTAAGAATTATCAATACTTCTTTTGTATTAAGTCACAGCACCTAATCTTGACATCTCCCACATAACAACGCTCAGTTGTATGGGCCACGAAGAGTCGACAAAGATTTTTAACTAAAATAGCAGCACCTAATTCTCTGGGCCCGGATAATAACATGACGTTGCTTGACCTAAGCTCAGATCACGGCTCTCAGATGACCGTATCCACATTTCCAAACCAAGAAATAATATCAAATATGTTTATATTAAGTCACAGCACCTAATCTAGACAAACATATTTTCAGATGATAGCACTCATTTTGATGGGCTAAGAAATATGCCCTAAATTGTTTAATTTAAATAGCAGGCCAAATTCTCTGGGGCCAGATAATAAAAAGACGTCGCTTGACCTAAGCCCAGATCATGGCGCCCAGATGACAGTGTCAACATTTACAGACCAAGAAATAATATCAAATATGTTTATATTAAGTCACAGCACGTAATCTAGACATTATTCAGATGATAGCGCTGATTTTGATGGGCTAAGAAATATGCACTAAATTGTTTAATTTAAATAGCAGGCTAAATTCTCTAGGGCCACATGATATAACCCACTTTTATGAGGCAGAAATGAACCGAAAGATTATCCACTTTTTGGACTAAGAACTAGCTAAAAATTTTTACACTCAATAACTGTACCTAATATTGACACCGTCCCGCTAGCAGAGTCACTGATGTTGATAGCCCCTAATTACTGTAGCCTGGACAAGGAAGCGCAATTTTCTAGACCAGGAAACGGAAAGTAATGTTTCAATCGCAAATGATGACTCCCAATTTCCTGCGCCCAGATTGTAGCACGCAATATTACCCATCTTCTTTTGCCTCTTAATATATATGTATAAACCACTTTTATTTTAGGTGAAGGTTTTATTTGAGGTAGATACCCCAGTACTAAATAAGCATGCATGGATTACTCTCATTGAGGTGGAAGACGAATTTTGCAAACTGTTTGACAGGTACGGCGGTGAATTTTGGTACGATATGGAAAGAGCATTTGGTATAATGCCTCATAGTTGTCCAGTGGCAAGGGTAAGCTAAATTACTAACATAAGTCAGTTAGTAGTTAGTATTATCTTCTAGGGTTCTTACCATGCAGACAATTTCCTTATGGACTATCAAAAATTGAAACTGCAAACGTTCCCGTTTGGAAACATTAGAATCACAGTACATTTGGCTCATAGAACACATCTGGAGCTGAGCGGATGCTATACAATGATTGTCAACAACGGAGTGTAATATTCTAAAACTGTTCTTTTTATGATACTTTTTTACGCATTTCAGCAGAAGATTTATGACGATCTAGTAGAAATAAGTAGCAAAAAACAGCTAATTTCTGTTGTGTATTCATTATATTGTAACGTGCGACTCCTTACACCTAGTTTTTTATATTTATTTTCCAAGATAGCATTTTGAATCGCATACTTTATGCTTTTGGTTAATTCAATGTTGGGTTTGTTTGAAATTCATTTCATCCATTCGTATCTTTCCGGTTTAGGAAATGGCGACTTGATATTTCCGTGTGACATTCATTAGTTTTGAGTTCTCATAGAAAGTGCACGTGTTCTTGGATTTCTTTTAAGTCATCCTAAGGCTTGGGAAGTTTCCCAACTTAATTTTCAAGACCGCAATTGTGGAATTTCGACAGAGGTGATACGAATTCTAGGGAGTTATCCCAATTTTTGTGTGCTAATACCTTTGAGGAAGTTCTTTTCGCCGGTTCTACATCTTTTGGTAAGTATGGAAACATCCAAATCCTATTATATTATTTCTATGTCATTTGAATTTATTTAGGTGAATACGATACGGCCGAAGTTATCTATCGTCACTTAAAATAAAGGAGACCCTGGAGATATTTCTAAGAGATTGGTGTTTATCTTCCGCGTGCATAATACAGCTGATGCAGCACAGTTCGAGCTATCATCGGCGTTGATAAGCATTACAGGTGTGTTCCGATTATATTTAATTTTTAAGTAAATTTTTGATTGTACGGGGGAAATTCGGAAACCTGTAATTTTAACCAGAAAGGGCCCGTCATCAACATTATTCTTTATCTATAAATTGATGGTTGGATAATTAAGTTTTATAATTACTGTGATCTTAGTTCAATCAAAGATCACTTTTGTTCTGGGTTTATAATGTAATATAACCAAATTTTGTTTGTGTTTTCCAAATGGTCGACAGTGTACACAAATTTCTTTTATTTAGAACTCAACAATTAGGGGGAATATTGCGAAACCTTTGATTTTGGTTAACAAGTGCGTCGGTACGTAATACCATAATTTAGGTATATTTAATCTGGGTATTTGGTTCGCGAGGCCTCGACAAACTTTGAATACTTGGCGGGTTTGATCGCGATGTGTATTTGCGGGTTTAAAGCTGATGTAATTCTTCAGTATTCATAAGTAATTTCGCATTATTGCGTTCCCTGCTTTTGTTTTAATCTAATTTTGGAGTGCATTATCCTTCGTATTGTGTACTGTTATACCTAAATCTGTTTTACTTTTATATGTATATCTGTGTTAATTCATGTTGGATTGTGTTCGGCATGATTATAATTATTGGACACGGAAATTAAAAAGTTTGGTACCTTTACGTTGTGGTGTTTTATTGTGTATTGTTGTATTATAGTTTTCTTTTTTATCAAATTGAGCAATTGCCGAAGCAGGGTAAGTTCGAACTCCAGGAAGGTTCCTGTTTTACATCGTGTTATCTTCAAGGGTGAAGGATAATTTAAAACAGGCGGCGCGTAGGCATATCTACCCTCCCTTCTTTGATTGTCGCTGGCCAAACCCTGTCCTTGATGCCTGGACCTTGCAAAATTGATTTTAGTTGGCTGTATTGCTCCTAGTTAGTACTTATTTCTTTTTTTTTTGTTCCTAGGCGGTACAGTATTTCAATTGTTCTCGCTTCCTGTAAATTGTGCAGTACTGACACTAATAAGTGTTATACTACGTCAACAAATATACACTTCAAGAATTATAAATTTACTATAATCTACATTTTTTACATGTAAGATGTTTCAGTGTTACTTGCGCCTCGTATATTATATAGTACTCACTCTTGTGAGTTTTTGGTTACATAGTTTGGTTTATTTAATCTTATGATGACTTTAAAATTGCTAAATTTACACTCAGTAAAGTGTCCCGTTGCAGATTCAAGGAAAATCTTCCTTTGTATAAATTGCTTCAGCTTTTTTCTGCTCTGTAGCTTATGTAGAACTGAGACTAGTGAGTGTTTGGTTGCATAAGGAGTTTACTTTCACCCTGTAAAACTTTTCCTACATGTTTAGTTGCATAAGTATTTTTCTTTTATACAACACATTTCTATGGCACAGTAACTTTAAGCTTAGTAGGAAAGGAAGAAATAGATCAATAAATAATAGGGATACAAACAACAGTAGTTAACGAAATTAAATACTTCTTTCCCTCAAAATTTTATAAACTAGCTCTTAAGCATATGAAACGAAATACATCACTGCACTACCACCCATACACCATCGACATTGTCCCACATATTTAATGTGCCCTACTAACCTTAAATCCGTATCTGAGTAAGAGGACGGAGTAATTTCGGACAATCCAAACCCACTATCTGCTGATCTCGTAGACGTTCGCATAGATCTCCTAAAAGAAGCAGTTCTCGATCTTGTCGATCTTGCTCTGGAATCAAAAATCTATTAGCTTGGGCATTGCGAAAGTTTGCAGCAAGGCCTACACCAAACTTCTGGAAGCTCCTCTGCTGCGACTTCTGTTGGACCTCTTTGGCTTCTTGGTGCAGGCATAGCAGCAGACTTTCCAGTACAAAAATCGAAAAGACGTAGCCAAAATATCCCCAACGTTGGAAAGGCACAGAAGCATGAGAGGAATGCCCACAATTGCGTAGAAAATCGTGGCGACCTTTCCCCAATCCGTTTTGGGGGCAATATGGCCATATCCTAAAAAAATGAACTATTTGTAAAGGTTCTGTAGAGATCGATCCACATTCTTGTACTATTTACAATAGAAGCTTCCAAGGTACATCGGTAAAATAATGAAACAAAGAAATACCGTACCGTGTAGTTTTGAAATTGCAGCAGCCTATTATTAGCATTCAAGAAGAGCACCGAAGTATTTTAATATAAGCAATAAATGGTTAAGTTTGGGGAATTCCTGCTACTACCAATTATTGCTGTCAGCCTCGTTCTAGTGAATGACATCGTGCCCATTTTACTTTCAGAAACCTGCTATTTAATTCTACTGTGCAACAATTAATAATTCTCCAGGCTGCAGACGTTTTTGGGTCAATGTCTTAGCAAGTAGCACCAATCGCAACGCACTTGCATTTTCCACCTCTTCGTGACAAAAAATTCATTGTTTAATTTTGATCAAGCCAGGCGTTCTCAACATGTTTTGCTTGATATACCTACCTGTTTATTATAATAATTAAGAGTTAAGATCCGGCTTCTAGTTCTGTTTTAAATAGTCGGACAACAAAGTAATTAAATCTTGCAGTTTAGTAAAATAGTAAAATTAAATCGGCACCTAGTACAGTTTCCATCAGACCTAGTTCATAGTAGATCATAGCAAACGTTTCCGGTTTATTTAATTTGCAAGATATGTTAAAAACATATTCTAAAAACGTTGTAACTGCTGCTATTTTTCAATTAAAGTTCAAAATGAAATACTATTTCGATTTCTATTACTTTCAGCATATTTTTCTATCCATTTCTTAGGTTTTTAATTTGCACAAGTTGTTAAAGATGAATAAGCACCAAGTAACATTTACAAATAGGCAAAAGTAATAATTTCGCACTTGAAGATTTCCATACGAAGCTAAAATTTTCGTTTTTTATATATGTAAATGTACTTGATGTATATCTCCCCTTATAAAAATTAGGTACACGGCAAAGCAAATAATTTAAAAACCAATTGGAAAAATATCTTTCATTTTATTAATTTTGTTTATAAATCTGGTTCTTCCAAACATCTTAGCAGATGCTGGGCCAGATCTGCACTTCAAAAGGATTCATGAAAATTGGGTAGATGAACCGAATCTCTTCTTACAATTTCATATCTACTACCATTTTGCAGATAATTGTGCCAGCAAAAGAATGTATCAATGTTTTTCAGATTTCCATAAAATTTAGCTGACCTTTTCTAAATTCCTGGGTAGTTTCCGCGCTAGGATTTAGACAATTTATCAAAATTGGGCAAATATAAAAACATACATTTTCTAAGAATTCCATTTTGCAGTAAAAGAATCGAAAGAGAGAACGTTTTTGGTTCTGGCAGTCATCTAAGAAAGTTTTCGAATTAAAAAAAAATCAATCTGAAGAATGAATGAAAATTCATTACGTGCTAAGCATCAAATACTCCACATTAAACTAACAGACTGAAAGAGCATAAAGTGGATAAGACAGAAAACGAAAGTAATAGACGTAGCAAGACGTATCATTGACAGCCTTTTCTTCTCACTGTTGGGCATCGGCCTCTTCTCTGCCATGTGTTTCACCTCAGCGCTAAGGTAGAAACACGGGTGACCTACAGTTTAACGTCGAATCCGAACGACAGAAATTCCAGAGAAGGTTTGAAGTTAAGACATAGGTATAGCCTTACTCAAATAGAGATTTTGTGGCCACATCATGAGGCAAACCGACAATAAATGAAATAAGAAAATACAGTTGTGGAGAGCATGGTCAGCTAGATGACGTAGAGGACGGCCACAACTCCGATGAGCAGATGACATCAAAAGGACTAGAATGGAGGAATAACACACAAAAACGATACAATTGGTCACAAAGAGGGTAAGAGAGAAAAAGAAGAAGTACAGGAAAAAGAAGAAGAAGGGAGAAGAAAATGAACAAAGTGTTAAACCATATATTTCATATAGTTAATACGATTTGTATGATATAATCCAAATATTATATTTCAATTCTACTTCATTGTAGGTAGTTAACAGGCCATTGGCCTATAAACAGAAGAAGAAGAAGAAGTGTATTTAAAATGTATAAAAAATGTAAGATAAATGTTTATGTTTATTTGGAATTTTTTTTCATATAAACACTGTGGCTTCGAAACAGTACATTCAAATTTTTTACCGGCTTGGCCAGTCATTTTTCAACTGCAACTTATTCAACTCATAAGAACCACCCCTTAAATTTTGGTGGTGGTGAGACTGTACACCCCATAAACGAGCTCGGTCAGCAAAGCGATAGAGCGGAGCTCCCATATCCCTGCTCTTACACCTAGTTGTCGCGTATCAAATCCATGACACGTAATGATATGGTAGGTATCACGCATTAGACAGTCACATTGATCCCCTTATTCATTCGAGCCAAATTAATTAGGTACCTTTCCTCCATTTCAACGCCATTGATTGGCGTAGTTCTATTTAAAAGTACTCACAAATCTGCTCTACTAGCACAAAATTTAAACAATTCTTTGAGTACAGAAAAATAGACCGCATTTTGGATATCAGCTGTTGAAGCAGATCAGTAAAGCAGCATCTATCTCCGGCTCCATGAAACAAGTAGTTTGGAAAAACACACATGGATATAGATATCATGGTCAGATTGTACAAAACATGCATAAGACCAATAATGACATACGGTATCGAAACACCTGACACGAAAAGAACGAAGACGCTTCTACGAACGAATGAAATGAAAATTTGAAGGATTATTGCAAACAAAACGCTACAGAATAGGGAAAGAAATACAGAAAGAAGAAACACATGCGCAACGCAGGACATAATCAGATGGGGAAGGCAAAGACGTAGAATGTGGAGGGAGCATGTCCAAAGAATGAACAATGATCGTATTGCGAAAATATGCATGAATGGTAAACCCCATGGATCCAGATGACCAGAACGACTGCCAAAAAGGTGGAGAAAGTTGAAAATCTGAATAGCAAGAGAACATCAACTGAATCCTCAAATAAACAGGTCCTAGACCTACATAGAAGGAAGAAGAAGAAGAAGAGCTGCTGAATGGAAGACGTGTCCTATACCTAAACCATACAGTTTATAACATTTACTGTAACTATTTAACAGTTATCAGAAATAGTCGAGTTGGTACAGCTACTGTGTGCTCTAAAGTCCAATCTATTTATTTATTAATACATAATTTAACATCACCAGAAATTATTTTTTCGTATAAGTTTCATAAATTTCCACGTGGTAAAGCTCGGAATTTAAATTTAAAGCGTGCGTGTATTCTGTCAAGGGCGTATTCAGGGCAGTTGCCCCCCTTTTCACGGTGGAAAAAATTTAAAATAAAACAAGAAATATAAACAATGACCCACGCGCCATCTGTTAAAAGTCGTAAGAACTAAAACCTGTACGTGTATTATACACGTACAGGTTGTAGTTCTTATGATAATGGATGTACAGTTAGCTCGTGGCAACAAGGAGCTTTCTAGAATAGTTTCATCTCATTTGACGACGCATCAGCAACGAGAATATTTCAGAAACTATTTAACTCGAACTTATATAAGACAGCGCGCATTTCGGCTAGGGTCAGTGCAGTTAAGTTTGAATATTGATATAACCGCCACTCGCGTTGCTAGCCGACAAATGCACAGAAGCAACCCTCTAGCCGGAAATACATGCAAATTTTGGAGAAGGTCTCAAATAATTCCTTATTTGTATTCCATCATCTTTAGAAGTCAGATTTTCTGCAGACAATTCGCCTGCATTTTTATTAACACATTTCCGTCCGAGTAACATGAGGGATGTTTCATTGGAGCAATGGAATGAAAGTACTTCATCTCGTGCAACTTTTCACAATTTGGGAGGCATCGAAAGAGAAAGGAAATTGTGGTTCAAAATGTGGAGTGGGTAAAAGAAGCGCCAGATATCATGGAGGTTTTAAAACGAGCGAATTGTTCTTTCCAGCCATTAGAAAGACGCTACTGATTTTGCCTTCACAGTCCTGCACAACAAGCACTATAGAGCCTTCATTCAGCTCCCTTCGCCGTATTACTGCATGGCATAGAAGTTCTTCTTCTGTAGGTGCCGCTCCAAGTCCAACTAGTGAAGGTTGGCTGTCATTTCTGCAAATCTTTCCCTGTTCCTTGCTAGGTTAAAAAGGGTGCTGACTCTCGTGGTCCCCGTCCATTCTCTTATGTTTCTGAGCCAGGACATCTTCCTTCTTCCTGCTCCTCTTCTACCTTCTATCTTTTCCATCATTATTTTCTCGAGTCCGGACACATAAACACGCGACACATAATCATAGGTCATTTAATCACGGACAGTTAAACACGCCGACACTTAATCACACGGACATTTAATCACATAGACATTTAAACACTGAGGCACATAATCACAGGGACATATAAACACATAGTACCACTGGCGT
>JABXWE010048063.1:0-11739 GCA_014611495.1 Limonius californicus
ACATGTGCTTCCAAGTAAAATTTACAATTTATTTTTACACTAAAAACTCACTAGAACGTGGCTTTGTTGCACTAATCACAGCCCGTCGAAATATATATATATCACGAAACGGCAATATTAAAAGAGAAATCCTCAATCTGACCTTAATCTCTGGAAGCTTACTAGTCAACCTCGGAGGATCCAAAAATGGGCAGCAAACGGATGAAACGCCAGCCAGATCTTCTCTCATGCCTCAGCAACAGGTAACTGGACTTCAACTCCACCGAACCGCTTCCCGAAGGCATCTGCAGCAACGCTCAGACAATTTCTTGGCAGATCGAACGTGAATCGGTAGTATTGTGGATGAAGCTAAACACCTAATTCGATGATTTTGCAGGTGGTTTAATCTTGAGCACCGGCCAAAGATGAACTTAACAGTATAAATTAAGCCGGAAAATTTTGAAGCACCATGAGGTAAGATTATTTTCTTCTTTCTTTGGACTGATTGATTTTAATCCTGATTTAAACAATCAGACAGGAGTTTGACCACGCAACTCACGAAGCTAAACACAACGTCAAAACTCTACTTTATAGCAAGCTGGTTCTTAATCCGAAAACTTTTCGAAACACAAGGACAAAATCGAACCAACTCACTTCAGCCAAATCCAACCAGCCAAAAGCCCCCACTCAGGAAAACCACCTCCCATTTTTCCAAAGGGAATCACCGAAAAAAAACAGGAAATCTACCCCTACTATCCATTTTTATTAAAAATGGGCCAATGAGTACATCAAACTGTACAGAGAACTGACCGATCCTAACAATTGCCTTGAAATGCAACCCAAAATGCATATATGTATAATTTTAGCCTAAAAATGTAAAAATATTAAATAAAGACTTGCTGCCAAACTGAAACATAACAAACTCCTAACAACAGTTCGACGTAGGAAATTAGATTACATGTTGTACGCAATGCGAAGTATCATCTCGTGCAACGAATATGGCATGAACAACTAGAAAGTCGTGGGGATCCTGGGCGACGTCGTATATCGTGTCGCCGAAATCTTAAGAAGTGGACCGTTAAGACATCTACAATTCTATTCGGAAATAATGCAAACAAAATCACCTGGGCCAATGTGATAACCAACATTAGCAGAGGATAAGTACTTTAAAAAAGAAAATACCCTTTACTAAGGCTGGTGGTACTTGCGTATTGTTTAGTATACATGGTGGCCCAGCGAAAACGAAACAAGCGGTTTTATAACACTAAACTTCAATTCTTAGAAAAATGCCCGTATACGTTAATTTTCCAAGCGAGACATATAATACGGCTGCCGCCGTTCACCTATCTTAAACCCCAAAATTGGGGTGTGACTTTCAAATATTTTAAATGGCTAGGGGTATTAAAAGACAGACAATTTGAAAGTTCGATGAATTTACTTTACGATCGTGTTTTCATTTTTGAATTCTGAGCATTAGTTCCCGCGGTAATATGCAGTCCAAAGTTTCAGGGTAGTAAATGTTTTGGAATTTATGGAATGCTTAGACGCCATTGGTTGACCATACGTTGGCGTAAACATTTTTTACGTCAGCGTCACACCATATTTCGATTCGAGTCCAGAAAGAGTTGAAATAATTCCGTTGTTCTTCAGAAGCAATGAACATGCCAGTGGCAGCGCCAAATTGTTCAACCAGCAACATGTAGATACGAATGTAAATCGCAAGTATCTTCCGGTTGGTCCTTTTTTCTTACCTAGAAATTTGACGAGACAAATGTTCTTAGAATTGTTACAAGACGACATTGATTCAATGTTTACTGATATTATTTGTTAATAAAGAAAATTACTGCGAAGATAATTTGATATTCAAACAAGAAGAAGCTTCCCGTATTACTCTCTGGTTGTGCGACACTAGTTGGATCGACGGTCTCCAGGTCAATGGGTTGGAAAAAGAGGTGCCAGTGAATGGCCCGAGAAGGTCGCTAGATTTGTCTCCGCTAAAGTTCTTTTTGTGGAGTCATTTACAGAATAAAATTTAAGTAACCTAAGCAGACTCTGGTCCCGGGTTGCTCACATTCGTCGCCCGTTCACATACGATCAGAAGGGTTAAGGCAGCGTTGGCTCCGGTTAGTACTTGGATGGGTGACCCGAAGGTTGCGTTAACGCGACGCCTCTCTCCCACGAGGATTGATCACTATGGGAAAGTAGATCAACAACCCCCCTCGTGGGGGAAGCCCTTGCTCAACAATGGGATGTTGCGAACAAATAAGACAGAAGCAGACTCTTTACAAGATTTACGACAACGTATAATCAACGAATGCTTCTAATCACTCCACAAATGCTTCAGAATCTACGACGACATTTTGAAGAGAACCTTTATTTACCGTGTTGAAGCTGGTGCTCATTTCGAACATTTACTACCCCGAAACTTGGAGATGCATTTCTGCGGGAACTAATGCTCGCGATACAAAAATATAAACATTACTGTAACGCAAGTTCATCGAGCTGTACACGGTATTATTGAATCCTGAAGCTTTTTTTTCTTAATGTTGTCTTGTTGTATTACGAATAACGAATTCTTACATGATCGTCCACTATGAAGCCCTTGTTGTTGTTCATCCTGTTATTCTAATACGTTTTTAAATTTTAAATTTTAAAAGATTTATCCTTCTGCAGTTTTCAGGTTTCATCTTATCCAGTGTTGGGTAGTATCTAGATACATGTATCTAGATACTGGATCTAGATACCATTCAAGTATCTACTATCTGTTCAAGACACGTTTATGAAATTGTATCTTGTATCTGTATCTAGATCCTATTAAGCGGTATCTTTTTTTATTAAACAATAAAAGATCTTAGATATATTCAAGAATTATAATTTATTTTATGTAGTTTTCGACGTTTACTAAAACACTTTTTCATTTTAAAATTTAGGACATTTTTGAACATTTAAATTTTAGGGTTTACTTTTAGCAGAAAAACCCAAATACGTCTTAAGATAGGTAATGGTAATAAATATTCAAACATCCCCATTTTCAGGGGAGAAGAACCGTAAGAAGCTTAAGGTTTCAAATAGACATTCACCCATTGTGGCCATACAAATTACAATAACCGCCCTTTCTGTTTTCGATATTGGGAATTTCCAAGTAAATCTCATAACTCATAACCTAGTGGTAGGCTTGTCTAATATCTTGACAAAACTTGAAGTTGCCTCAGTAGAAATAGAAGTAGTGGACAAATCCAGAATCAATTCTTGTACTAAGCTGCTAGTTATACCTTGTGGTTGCAATTAGAAGAATGAACGATAACGAAAGTGCTTTTTTGGAAGTGCCAGCCATGGTTTATGCGCGCTTCCATTTCTGGAAGTGTAATTTTTTAAAGTAGGTATCTAATTTGTATCTGAGAAGGATCTAGATACAATTTAAAGTATCTTGTATCTGTATCTAGATACACGTAGTACAATGCATCTTTGTATCTGTAACTAGATACACTTTTTTAAAAGTACCTGTATCTGGATCTAGATACAAATAAAAAGTATCTTACCCAACACTGATCTTATCGCGTTTCTTAAACACTAGAATTGATATGTTGATTTTTCATTCTTAAGGCATTTCTCGTTCGCGCAAGATTTTTTATATGCGTTTGGTGATGGTGTAGTGTTAGCTCAGTTGGCAGAGCGCTCGCTTTTTAAGCAAAACGTCGATTCTGGCTTGGCTTCGAAACGCAGATTTATAAAAATCTGGTGCTACAATTTCCCAATCCGGTTGGCAACTGTGGGGTCAATGTTATAAACATCTGGAATTTCAGTCTGAGGAGAAACACGTGGCAACGCTGATGACCAACAGCGCGACAAGAAGGCTGTTAATGATGAACGATGATGAGCAATTTCCTCCACAAGAGCCCCTCCTTCATATTTTAGTATTCCGTTGTCAATTCTGGCTTCTTCGGGTGATTTAGGATTTCCCAATTTTTAATTATTTTGGTAATTTCATCTTTGGTTACTTCGGATACTTCTTCGTTTGCGATAGCGAACTTTATATATATATGTGGTTTGGATGTTGGTAGGTAAATGAAATAATTCATCAATTCTTCAATGGATGGAATGTGTGATTTTTTGTAGATTCAATGGAATCAATCCACTAGTTTGATTGTTTGGTTCCAATGAATCGCCAGATCTGTTTCTGAAGTTCGTAAAAATCATGTTCTAGGTGTACGAAGAATTGGGCCCACTAGCTTTGTTTTATTGTCGTTGTCCCGGTATTTACCCTATTTTGTCTAAGTAGCTTTTCATATAAAAAAAAGTTTTAAGTTGCTAGGTTATAATTTTACTTTTTTATTAATATGTAATTAAACGACGTATTAGCAATACCAGGTGTATTCAATTAAAACCCATCTTTACTTTATATAAAATTTATTGAACAATTTAATTACAAATAACTACTATCACAGTTAAGGCAGATATCCCATTGTTTTACTAACCGACATATACCCTGCTCATAGAATTATTGTGGCTACTGATTGAAGAAGTCTTCCACAGCTATCTGTACTTCTGCGTCATACTCAAAATGCCGACCTTTTAACGTCTTTTTCAGCGGTTCAAAAATTTGGAAATCGCAAGACGATAGATCAGGGCTATAGGGTGGATGCTCTAAAACCCTCCATTTTTTACGTTGAAGATTTTCTTCGTGCAGCAAAATGACCCCAAGCGTAAGTTTTTTGAACTCGAACGACCAGGGTTCTTCATGGTCCACAAAAAATGTTAACATAATCTTACCTGCAGAAAGTTGTGCTTTAAACTTCTTCGTTGGTGGTAAACTTGAATGATTCCACTGCATCGACGATAACTTACTGGATGGCTCGTTGTAATGGCACCAAGTTTCGTCACTAGCAACTATTGACAGAAGAAAGTCATCACCATTTTGCCTATAGTCTGTGTGGTGTTGCAGAGATAAACCCATTCGCAAGCATTTTTGTTCATTAGACAAGAGACGAGGAATCCATTGGGAACAAACTTTGCTGTAACCCAGATTACGAACAATACAATGGGCAGATCCTACACTAGCACACACAATTTCTGAAATTTCTCTAATTGAAAGCCGAAGGCCTTCCACATATGCATATTGTTTTCTCTTACTGCAGTACACCGTGCACCTGGTCGCGGTTCATCCATAGTCTCCTCTTTTCCATTCTTAAAGTTTCCGCACCATTCCTTCACAGTTGGCTACGCAATACATGCATTTCCATACACTGCTTGCATTCGCGTATGAATCTGCAATGGCTGCACACCCCCAGGGCATAAAAATTGTAGGACCGCACGCTGATCAAACTTGAACGGATTTTCAACAACAAACGCAATTTCAAAATCGTAGTTTTAAAAGACAGAATCAAATTCAAACGCCAGGAACTTATTAGTGTGTTGCTTACAAACACTACTAACATTAACAACCGTCATTTCTATTATTGCGTTTGTTTTCAAGACTAAGTTGATCAAAGATGGGTTTCAGTTGAACAAGCCTCACATAAGGCAGCCAAATACTAACAATGCTCACTAACATAATAAGAGCACTGAATTCTGACGCAACAACTAAGATAAAGGTAGAAAACCAATAAATACACAGAGAACATACACATAACAAAGGGGATAAGCCAGTGCGATTCCCTTAGCCCATTGCTTTTCAACTTAGTGATGGAGTAAATTATAGATGCCGTTAAAACGAAACCAGGTTGTAAAATGGGAGCTAAAAAAAGTATAATATGTTATGCCGACGATGCTGTTTTAATGGCGGACGGAGAAGACAAACTTCAATGCCTGTTATATCAATTCTTAGCTTCTCTCTTATCAAGTATGTAAAGAAAAGACCAAATCCATGGTCATTGTGAACGACCCAGAAAGGTGCAAATTAAAAGTCCGTAATAGAACAGATCATGTCCTTTAAATACCAAGGGATAGATATCTCGAGCAACCGTAACCTCATTAAAAAAGTACGACTACAGACATATAAAAGCGCACCAATATCTGGTTATCTAAGAGACGTTTGCTGGAGGAACAAATACATGACCACCGAAAATAACATTAAAATCTATAAAAGCGTTGTCAGGCCCGTTGTCAACTACGCAGCCGAAACTAGAGCTGACGCTAAAAGAACTAGACAATTTTCTCTGGAGTAGAAGTGTTTACACTGGTTACCGTGGTTCGGAGCCCTCTTTAAGCTGTAGGTCCTCTATGTCTGTGGCAATCTAAACGCGCAACAGAAGCAGAGAACAGAAGACGTCTCGTTAGAGATAAAGAACTCGAAGAAGAAGGAAAAACAGCGGAAGTTCCGTATTCATATATTTTTTTATTTGTGTTTTTTGCAGCTACGCTCTTAAAAATGTAGAGCATAAGCGGTATATTGCATTGTTCTTTATTATGTATCATGAAATAATTAATTAGTTATCTGTCGACTCACAAACAATTTACTATATACATAATGTTTTTAAATTAGTATTTAACATTGGTATTTGGTCCAAACAATCATTTCTTTTTTGATTTTATACTGTATGCCGATGTTTCCATTTAAAACGACTTCAGATATTGTGTTGCGTCACACATCTTCGCGTATGTAATACCCCAAGGCTTTTAAAAATTCCCCTTGAATCCGAAATGTTACTGCGGCCTCTACAACAGCAGTGAACCGTCAAATTTAACTACTTACAATAAAAGTTCCTTTATAATAAGTAAATGTCACACAAAGTGCTTTACTGTAGAAACACTTGTCACGCGCAGAAGGTATTTACAATTTTGCATTATAACTGGAAATCCAGTTTCTATAAATATGCATGACATCTTCAAATTTGATATTTCTTACAATTTATGCAGCACGATGTGAAATGTTTTGAGTTTCGTTTTCTAGAACATTATGTATAAAAAGGTATGAGTAGCAGCATTTTGCAGTTTCCTTAACATAATACATTTTCAGATTTATAATTCCTGAAATACCACTTTGCATGTAACCTGCAATGCTCGGTTTCATTATAATAACTTACCATACGTTTCACAGAAAACTCCTGAACACATATGCATAGGGGGTATTTAAAAAGAAGGAAAACGCTCGATATGTTATGCTGCCCTAAAATTTCTAAAGTTTTTCTTAGAAGAAAATTGTGGTATCATTTTAGTTTCCTTTGCAAATAACGGTAAACATTCGAATAACAACTTTTAACAAGTTTTAAATTACTTCCTGCATTCTACTGCTAATATGACAGCATTATTTTGTGGTAACTTCTTGTTGCTAATGTATATTACATATTACCGTGTTGCCTTTTTGTTAATTAAGAAACTTGTTCATAATATTTAGAGTGAAAAACTGTAGAGACATGCAATATTACCAAGTTAAATAAACTTTAAATGTGAATAGTTCGAAAACTATATATTTTAGGGTAAAATAATATTATAATAATAGTTTCCTTTATAGTGGTGCGACGACTTTGAAGTGTAGCAGATACAGCTGCTACTTTTACTAGGGCTGATCGGTTGCCTGAAGGTTCTGTGGCCAACACTACACTTCAGCCACCTATTATTACCTCAAGGCGTTACCGACAGGTTCTTATGGCTGAGTTGATGTAGAGAACCTGTTACGGGCCAAACGAGCTTTTTCGTTAACCCGCAACCATATAGGTGGAAAAGGCCTACAGCTTAGCTCAGAGGAGTAGGCGTGGTTCACTAAAACGGTTTACGGGAGGGAAATCTTCCTAGTTGTGTACAGGGCAGGTCATAGAAAGCACCTCTATACGAGAGGATCACTTAAAACAGCTCAAAGAACAGAACTTCCACGGGTTTGATTGCTTCTATCCGACACAGTTGAGAAACCGATTTCAGTGAATTGTTTTTGCAGAAAGCTGACACTCTGCTAATAGCCTTAATCCGACGAAAGTCGAAAATTCTTTTGCCTAACGCAGAAAACGAAACGAAACTCAATTAGCAGAAGAGCTGCGACACAACCCGGTATCAAAACGGAAACACGTCAGTTCACTCCCAGTGCCTAGCGTCCATTTGCTTTTTTTAATTTATCTACGGTTCCCGAAGATGGTATCGGGTGACCGGGCCAAGCAAAGGTAGAAATTCGACCGAAGGGGAAACGCAACGCGAATATGCATCGGCCAAAAATATTGCGAAATATGGTGCAATCATTCTGGAACAATTTAACACGTAGGACTCCCTTCAAGGGCAGGTCAAGCGCGTAGACAAGATATTAATCGGCATTTTTACACCGTAACAACAAAAAAGGTTCACAGAACTGTATTTGGAAAATAATAATATAGCAATCGGCTGCAGAGCGGCAATTAAAATATGTTTTTAATTCAGATGATGCGGCAAAATCAAATGACCATAACAAACCACTTCGCTATGCAGACTCTTCAAAACAGTATTACACGTTATACTATAGTATTATATCTGATTTTCCAGATAATCCTTTCCATCATATTAGATATTAAGTGTAGTCATTAATAACTATATCCCTATTAATCGCAGTCTCCATCCGATTGTCTAATATCTGACTATATGAAGAAGTAGTGTGAGCACCGTGACTTTAACCATTGCATTGCATTTCCTTAAAATTGATCGGTTAGAGTTTAGAAATTAGCTGTTCTCACTGTAATCGAAAATATATTGGGCAAACTAAACGTAATATTGTGTAATAAGTGTCTTCAACAGAATAATTGAATTGAACCCAGATTTAATTCATTTCTTGAAAATCCCTTAATCACTTACGCGTTACGAAGCCTAACGAGATTTTAGTATTTATACATTTGTTTGTTAGTAGATTACCATTGGACTTCCATTATTGACTTGATAAATAACTTATCTCCAGAGGTATTTCTTAGCCAAGTTACTTTAGTTAGTTCTAGATCCTACAGAAGATGACAACTTAGTTGCTCAAATACGTATTTAGGTATACTAAATATCGTGGTTGTAAGGAATTTTATACTTAAACCACCATCTCCATTCAATTCTGAAAAATTCCAACAACAAACGCGTTTAGTACAGATTTTCTCTAAACGGTTAAATATTGGTTTTTACAAACCTTGAGAATTTTCTGCAGTAGTTAAGATGTATAAACCTTTCTCAATGCAACACTTTTATATTTGTAGAAGGTTTGCGATAGAATGTAAATTTAATTTACGTATAATTAACGCTTATTAAACTCTTACGCGCACATTGAAAAACATTTTGAGTTAAAAATTGTCTTATGAGGGCTGCCTTTTATATTTCGGGATTAGAGAACAAAACCAAATATTTATCATCGAAAATTGCTTTATTATTTTTCAAAATATTCTCCATGAAGATCAATACACTTTTGCATGCGTGTGAACCAGTTTTTGAAGCACTTTTTCCACAACGATTGAGGTATCTCCAAATCATGTATTTTGAACGCATAAACCGCTTCTTCAGCTGTCGAGAAACATTGACTTCGCAATTTATTTTTGATGTTCAGGAATAAAAAGAATTCACTGGGTGCCAAATCAGGACTATTCGGCGGATGACTCATCAAATCGACGTTTTGAGTGCTAAAAAGTCACTTGTTTGAGCCGATGTGTGAGAGCTCGCATTGTCGTGGTGGAGCATGATCCGTCTTCGGCGGTTGGTTTTCCTTATTTCTCCGAAGACTTGTGGCAAACAATTGGTTGTGGATCATTCAGAATTGAGCGTTCTATGTTGCACCAGTGACATGTCTAGTTTTTCCGAAAAAAGAGACGACCATTTGCTTCGAGCACGAACAACTTTTGTTGGGTCGACTGCTGTTTACTTTCGGGCTCATACGCGTAGATCCACGATTCGTCTCCTGTCACGATGTCATACACATGTTTTGAAGCACCGCGATCGAATTTTTTGAGCATTTCTTGCGACCAATTGACACGAGCTTGTTTTTGAGCGATTGTCAAATTATGTGGAATCCAACGCGAACAAATGTTTTCTACGGCCAAATGTTCATGCAATATTGAATGTATGCTGGTCCCACTAATGTCCAATGTTACCTCAATCTCACGATAAGTCACATGACGATCTTGCAGTATCAGTTCACGCACCGCATCTATGTTTTTCGGAACAACAACCGATTTTGGACGACCTTCACGAAATTCAGCGTCGAGCGAACTACTTCTGTAAACTAACGATAAACACTGTTCCTTGATGGTGCTTCATCGCCAAAAATCGAATTAAGTTCATCAATGCACTGTTGTTGAGTTAATCCACGTCGAAAGTTGTAAAAAATAATCGCACGAAAATGTTCACGATTTAATTCCATTTTCTGGCCGATATGAATTTTTCAAGTTACTGTTAACAACACAAATAGCGCTCGTAGGTTCTGAGTACGTATGCCGTTAAAAATGTCAAACTTTACGATAGAGACGTCAATTGCCAGATGGCAGCACTAGGGTTACCCAATCGCGAAATATAAAAGGCAACCCTCGTATTAAGAATTGATAAACAACTGCAACTTTTTTTGGAAATGTGAAAACTTTAAATCGACACCGTATTTGGTTCTTTGATAAACATTAAAATCTTAATTTTTATGGACCTTCAATTGATCAAAAATTTACAGTAAGTAAGTAAACAGACGTGAGAGTAATTTTTTTAGAGAAGTTATATTATTGTTCAGAAAAACTAAAAAAAGTTCTTTTGTGTTAACTTTCTGAATTTTACACAAAAATGGAAGCTTAGTTTGTCAATGAATTTTAAATTTACCTCTGCATCAATTGCATGGCACGTATCCCATTTGCAGACATCAAAAAACGCTTTCTTAAATCAAGAAATCTTCATTAAAATATAAAATTCGTTTTTCCTCTCACATAAACAATATTTTCTTTTAAATAAAATGCTTAGGCGATCACAAAAATCTTAGAAAACAAAACGCTGATTTTATTGACCAACTGGAGAATACTTTTTCTCTTTTCTGCCTGTACGAGTATTATCGTAAAATATGGCATGTAGAACTTTATATATAGAATGCTACAAAGCTGAGGTTAATCGGCTTAGTTATTTGTTATTGTCTTACTGTATTTACACAGTTTACTAACGGAAATGTGGTTCATCTGACGGTATTAATTCGTTTACGCGATGTTAGTGAATACAATTCAAAGTAATATCAACGTTTTGGTTTTCAGTGTTTGATAACTTTTTAAGGGCAAAAGTAATCATAATTTTGTTCTTACAAACAAAAATGTATTATTACTTAGTATATAATAACCATTTAATACATAGTCGCAAATAAAGGTTGTGCGTGTCATTCATCATTATTCATTGTAATTAAGCCAAAATAACGATTGAACGCTTAAAATTTGATACGATTATTATACGAGGGGTGTTCAAATTTAAACAGGACTTTATTTATAGAAAGAGTATTACAATATTTCAATATTTACAAGTTGCTAATATCTTCCCGGAAGAAGTCATGGCGTTGCACATGTATCCACTATTGAACAGCTTTGATAACATTGTTTTTCTATTTCGGTTTTATAAAGCCGTTCTAAGCGCACTGTTTTAGCTTAAAAACAGTACGTTAAGGGGGCCTATAATCGTATTGTTTTTAGTTTGTTTTTTTACGATGTTGGTAGTTCGATTTGAATTTGAAAGTTTGAAATGTCAGTTTCAGCCACCTGTCAGTGCTGCCATAAGTGTTTATAAAAACTCCCTAGTAATCGATTTGACGTAAAATTTTCTACATGAATTTATTTAAAATACTCTTAAACTTCCTCAATAGAAAAAATAGTATAAAGAACACGT
>JABXWE010048065.1:0-10314 GCA_014611495.1 Limonius californicus
AGGAAAAGAAGATCGGAGGACCGTGTTCCACGTGGAAGACGTCACTGGAGAGGGACATACAGGGCACCAGCATCCCTACAGAGACATGGGAGGAATGGGCGCGAAAAGGAGAGGATGTCCGACGAGAGGTAAGCCGAGTATACGGGACGGCTAGGGAAACGCTGAACGTTCAATCCAGAAGCAAACGGCCAACACAATGGAAACCGAATGGAAATTCGGGCGGTAAATCTCCAGTAGTTAGTAAGTCATTAGGCACCTAGGATAGGAGCACTCTGTTCACCTTCCACATTAACTAGATAAGACCTCCGAACACTGTAAATCTCGATCCCCAGGCTATTAGGCTCAGAAGTCTCATAGCATAAAGGACAGTTTAACTCAGTCAGGGAGTACCTCTTAAGAAGCTATTACTTCCTAGGAAACTAAGATAGGTGAACTATGTAACCTTAGAAGACGAGATAAATGTGAAATCAGAACATTGTGAAACTTTGCTATCAAAGTTAGTAGGTTCAACTGCTTAAGAGCATAACGGTCTCGGCTATGTACTCCACACCCATTGATGCGTAGTTTACTAACTACCCGGTGTTGCAGCAGCGGTGTCTTGCGGTATGCATTGCAGACATGCTAATGTTGTGCAATGCCCCACCCGATCCCACCCTATCCTTAAGTCCCTACCCACTTACTGGCATGGGGTGGGCCTGGCGTATCCAGGATTGACCCTCGAGTCGGCTTCATGTCAGATGATGATGATGATGATGATGATGATGTGTATTTATTGTAAACTAACTAACCCTGTATGTGTCTGAACTCTATAAGCAACACAGCCAGTAAGACTTATTCAGGGGAGATGATATTAGGAGATTTTTATACTTGCATGCTTTCAGTTTATGATAGAATTACCGTTGTCACATTGTATTGATTGTTGATGATTAAACATATGTCTGTATTTTATTAGCATGCACAATGTAGCAGTTTCTAAAATTAAAAGTTTTTCTTTTTCAAAAATGTCTGTATCTACATCAAGTTTTACGGCATCGGGTCCGTACTCCATATTTCCATTACTGATCGTTCCGCGTTGATAGCTTTGTTTTTTTCTATGAGTTCGTCTTCTTTCACATTGTTTTTGTTTTCTGTTGCAAAATGCTGTAAAATGTGTATCTGTCTTGGTTCTAGTAACACAGTCATTTCAAGAGCGCCCACTATTGTAAGACAAACTGGCACCTACAGACCGTCTAAGGTATGAATCTCTTTTGCAAGAATGAACCCTATTCCTCCACAAAACTTTGATACAAGCGACATAGTGTTCCGCAGAATTAATTGTAGCATCGGCGACCAAACGATCGGCTTCGCTTACAACATAGTCCAATGCACAACACATATCAGAAATTTCATATGCAACACTTCGTTCGGCAATTTGAGTGGTTTCCAAAAATATGCTACAGCCCGTTCTTTAGATTTTCCCGAAGTTGCTATTCATTTGCCCCCGATTTTGAATTGTTGGTGATAGCAGGCTGTTCTGCCATACATACATGAAGAATGTGAGTTTTCAGAATTTTTTTTGTTTCGATTTCACTTCCAGTGGGTATTAATGCAATTTTAGGTAACTGTGATGTAAAGTAAACTTGGGTAAGTGTGAACGCTTTTTACAAGAGATGAATTTAAAAATTCATACCATTTTAAATGCAAGTGCTATTACATTGCTACTTTATAACAATATTAATGTGATATTTGTCTTTCAATATATACAGATAAAAACATTCTATCATTTAAATTTTGATTTTTTTTTAAGTCATGTCAATATTTACACTTGCCCCTCGAACGGGGCAAGTGTAAATCCATATGATAACTTGTTACTAACAGGCTATTATATTTTATATTGGGTAAGTGTGAATTCTAAATAATTTTTAACACATGGTAAATTTTACTTTTTTAAAATTATTTTATTAGGAAAACAGTTATGAACTTTTAAAAAAACACAAGTAAATTTACATTTAACCAAATATTTTCCTACTCTATTTTATAATTACTAAATTGAATTGTTATGTTCGTTTCAAATTTGCCGCTTTATATGAATTAATTCCGTAATTTGTTTGCCGCTTAGTAAGAATTAATAACGCTATTTTAATTGCTGTTTGTATGTTGGATACAGTTTTGGTTACGTAGCGTCTTGGTAGGATTGAGCGTTGTTAAGTTTTGTTGGTATTTTCCGTTCTGAAATAATTTATGACCAAAGGAGTCCCAGAGTTGTTCAAGGTTTTTCTTTGTAAGATATTTTTACGCCGTTCAGACGGGATTTCTAGGAATGCGTTTGTTAAATAGTGCTAGCATTCAGGAATTGTTTGTCGGCTTCACCCGAAGGTCACACGTGGTAATTTTCCTTCTAGAACAAAAATACGCTTAGGTGGTTTTTTGGGATCTCGGGGAAAAGAAGTCAGTGGGCAACAAGCTTGGGTCCGAGACGAACGTTCATGTAGAGCGGGTTTTTTTCGCGGCACCTGTTAAATTAAGTATCGTACCGAATATTGCTTTAGGCAATTAGTATCATTTCGACAAAGTTGAGTCGCATCTATATCAGTTTTAACAGTGTAGCCTGATTACAGAACAATCAATTCTGGTTGTTTTTTTCTTTGATTGATTGGGATAAAAAGCGTTTGAACCCGTGAAAAGGTGACTGTTGGAAATAATCTACTTTCCCAGGAGCGTACCTACCCACATTTCGTCCCCCCCCTGGTTTCCTGAGTCTTTCTACATTTTTCCCGGACCGGGAAAATACTCCTTTCTTGACTGTACCTGCATCTGGAAATCAACCCTCCCGGAATTGTGCCTGCCTCCACCGGAAGTTAAGGTAAAAACAGACCAGTTTTTGTGTGTGGTGAAAAGAAACTTGCGCGCGACTTTCAAAATTTGACTTTATTAAACTTTGTTTTGTTGAACCAAACAGCGACCTTCAGTCGCAAATCTTTTTTTATTTGCACTAATATTTGTAAAAATTAATTTCGTTTATATTGTATGATTCCAGTATACTCGACGCAACTGACCACGCAGAATTCTTAAAAGATTTTAAATACCGTTGGCCATGGGGGGCGAGTTCCCCCTTTCTTGAACGTTCAAAGTACTCTGTTGTAATCTAGAATTATAAAATCACGTTTCCAATAATTTTATTATATGTGTTTTAAAATTTACTGCCTCTTTTATTTTTGTGTACTCTGTATTTGTTTGTGTAAGTATTTTGCAAGCCTCAAATATATATAGTAGGAGGCACAATAAAGGTAAGGTCCATTCCCGTAAGCTGTTCGCTTCTCGGCCTTCCACGAGGACCTACAATCAGCTGGATTTGGAAGGTCACTTATTTTGACTTACCCTGTACACAACTAAAGATTTCCTCCAGTAAGCGATTTTCACGAACTCCCACTACTCCTCTGAGCTAAGCTGTAGGCCTTTTTCCATCAATCTGGTTACGGGTCATCGAAAAAGCTCGATTGGCCCGTAACAGAATCTCGAATGAAAGTTTTCCCCAATGGTCAATTTTAGGTTTGGGGAGAAGTATCTCTACGTCTTCTTCATCGATAATACATACATCTTCTACTTTAGGCCAGGTAAATTTATCATTTTTTGTTCTTCTTAGAAAGGTAGCTTTCCATTTACCTTCCTTTTTATCAACCATTTTCCCAATAAAGTATTTCACGATTTCTTTTCCCTCTGAATCATACCAAAACATAGTCGTCTACAGATAGTGTTTTTGGTACATCCTTTAATTCATTTAGAGTTTGCTCGTCTTCTAGAATTTCAGAATGTAGGTTCTCATAAAAATTTTCATCACCTGAGGAGTCCTCCTGTCTCTGATTCGGAGCTACTAGAAATAATAGGAGTTTTCTGTTTTTTGGATTTTCTAGTGACTGTAACGATGCTTTGCACGCATTCTCAGATTTTTTCCCTACATTTTTCTTTGTTTTTTTCTTCTTTATAGTTTCTCTTTCTTCCATTTCTAATAATTTTTGTGCATCCATTTTAGTGATGACCGCTGCTCTTGCTGCAACACGTTTCCGTTTTTTATTAAAATCATTTTGGTTAGATTGTTTCACACTTCGCAGCAAAAGTTCTTCGATTGTTATCGGAATGTCTTCTATGATTAATGGTACCTCTTCATTAATTGGCTCACCTTCATTTATTGGCTCACCTTCATTTACTGGCACACCTTCATTTATAGGCTCACCTTCATTTCCATCATTTCGTAACTGAGCTTTATAGCTGTTCTCTTTATCCCACCTTTTCAAGCTATTTTAGTCATATTGATCTCTACTACTTCATTATTAAAGGGATAAATTCCGGCCTTTCTAAATCCATTCTTGAGTACACCTTCTTTTATATTTTGCCAGGTTCTGCTTACAAGTTGAGAGAACAATTTCTTAGGGATTTTATGACCCACATTATGCCGTAGCCATGTTGCTATTTCCACATCCCACATATTTTTAAACGATTGAAACACAGCAATATCGAGTGGCTGTAAAAGATGTGTACTGTGAGGGGCAGTTTCAAAATGGTGATTTCATTGGCTTTAGCAAACTCAATCACATCGCAATTGATGTGTGTTGAATGCCCATCGAAAATGAGTAGGATAGGCCGAACATCTCCAATTGCCTTTATAAATGTGTTTTTTAGGTAATTAAAAAATACCTCACTCTTTATCCATCCACTGGACGTTGCCGCATATGCAATATTGGGAAAACAGTCATTTCCTTGTTCGGCCATCCAGGAGTCCCATATGTACTTGTCCTTAAATATTATAAGGGGAGGAGCCTTTCCACCGCTAGCACTTGCTGTAGACAAGACGGTGATATTATCTCGTCCCGAAGTACTGACAATTCTTGTGCATGGATGTCCTTTAGCAGCAACAACCTTGGTTTTGGACGGATCCAGTGACAGACTTGTCTCATCCATTTTCCAAATTTGTGCTGGTTTGTGACTGAGTCCTAGTTCCACAAGAGTTCCATTCAACAGTTGAAAGTAACCATAGATCACAAAAGGGTCGCATACTTTTTTTCGGGCGTATTCCACTGACTGCGGTTTTTTTATTGAAAGCTTATGTCTTATTTTGAATAATCGAAACCATTCATCGCCAGGGACATTATCCTTAAATGGTGTGTTTATTTTATTGGATGTTACATATTTGGAGACAATCTGCTTGAGTTCCTTTTTTGATATACCAAACCCCCATTTTTCCATACATTTTAACCCCTCAGCAAGCTTATTTTCATGTTCAATGGGAATGGCTAAATCTCTTCCTTGTGCTGTGCTTTTTGTACCTTTCGTTCCTTTGATGTGGGTGAATAGGGTGGCTTTCGGAATATTGTAAACACGATGTGCTCGATGTAATGTCATGTGGTTAGTTTTTACTTCATTAATGGCAGTAGCCAAATCATCTTTTGTGTACTGTGTGCCTCGATTTGTCTTTCGTACATATGTTCTCACCATTCTGTAAAAAAATAAATGCATAATTAATATAAGTTCACACTTGCCCCAACAATTTGTATATTTCTGTTTACACTTACCTCACAAGATGATATTATTGGGATAAGTGTAAACATAATCAAATGTTGAGGTTATATTTGTCATGTGAAGCAATCAACATAATAACTTATAATTTGGACTAATCTAATATTTTAGACAACACAAATTTATATCTTACTTACTTTTAACTGGTTAAAATACACTTTCATAAATTTCAAGTTCATCTGTCACCACAACAACTTGCACTTCTAAAAATATGATTGAGAGTGTTGCTACCATAAGCTGGAAGAAAGTGAACCTAACTTCTTTGTTCGGTTAGTAGACATGTTTCATGCGTTATCTGCCAGATGGCACCTTTATATCCATTATACCGGGTGGCCATAAATATCTGTGATGTTGGTAGCCATGGAATTAGCTACTTATAAATGTTGGTCAGCACTAACTCCATTACTTATTGCAATCTGTCATAATTTTGATAGATAGGATTGTCAGTTTAGTTTAATTGGATTCATCACTTTTAATAAGCGATGTTGATTGCAAAGGTATCGTGATAACAGATATTTACGGTCACCCGGTACATTTTCTTGGAATTCATTGAATTAAACGGTCAATGTTTTTAGGTTCCACTATAACAATGGCCCACTATTTCAAGCGCCGCCTTTGCGCATCTCATCTTCCACGATATTTTGTAAGACCTATACCCAAGTTTACCTTGTGGCACTTGTATATATGATTCGCGCGCTCTAGTTTAAGAATAGAACGTCGATTCTTCGCAAGCTCTACAATAGGTACGCGCATAAACGCTTGAATTGGCGTCCCCAATTACATACTTATAGCATTCACCAAGATCAGCAATACCCTTGTTGAAGCCTTCAATTATTATATCTTGTTCCATACCAGTTGAAGCACCGGTATAATTGTTATAACATGTACATCTTCTGTTCCGGAATAGCCAATTCCAATGTAATTTGATCTCCATAGGAACATTGTATTGACGTCCGTTGTTTCTTCTGGAGAATGAGAATAAATCTTTATATTTGATTTACATGTTCTACAGAAATAATTGAAACATGAAATAATACCGTTTCTATGCTCAGATTTGTACTCCATTTTGCCCACTGAACATTTTTTGTCATGAAGAGTTAATATCCTACATTGATATGTAAATTTACACCTTCTGTTTCCCACAACCAACCTTTACGTAAAATTTTGTTGGTCATAATGTATAGCGAATACTTCAACAAAAGACAACTTACTGAATTCTTATTATTTCATAGTAAGTAAATTGAGATAAGGTCAAAGTCACAAAATTTTTAATTTCAGCTTATTTGGTCTCTGAATTGAAACCACCTTGGCTTCAATGGGTAATACACTATTCTACGAGTCGTCTTGTAGAAAGGATCGAAAATAGTTCAAATGACCCAATAACTTGGCAAATTTCATAACCTAAAAGAATATTTTACAGACTTCAGAATTATTTGACAACATTTATTTTATTTTTTATTATTAGGCTTTTCTACAGTAAAAGTGAGTGACATTCGCTTATTTACGTTAGACAATTATATTTAGTACATTGGAATAGTGAACTCACCTATTGCTCTAAAATTATAAAGGCACAGATACCTAACAAAGAAAACAATTGTTTTTTACAGACAAACCTGTGCATATCAATATGGATGCCTTATCTGATATGAATGAGGATGTCAAACCTGATGTTAACATTGTGACTTCATTATCAAGTGTTTCGGACTCTACAAGCGATGTCTTGCATCAAACCAAAACCAAGGAAGAATTACCACAGAGTGAGTTGGATACAAATGGTAAATTTGCATTATACGCCTCAAATCAATTCTAAGTTGAATAGTACATGCAAGTAAATGATAATAAAAGAGGATTGGTTTTCTTTCAAAAAAGTATTATATGAAAGTTACTGCGGTGAAGTATTTGGATAAGTATGTATCTGACAGATGTACACTCAAAGACACAGGTATTTTTAAATTTTCTAAATTATCGTTTTAAGCATATCTGGCTTGTTTTAATGCCAGGAAATTCTAGATTAAACAATTATAAAACAGCAGCATATACAGTTACCGACGGCTACCGTACACCTTCAGGTCCCGAAACATATAATATCAAAAAGAACAAAAAAAAAAAAAGCATTCTTTTTCTCGGTTTTGTACTACGCCGTTTTTCAAAAAGTGTAAACGTTCTCCGTACAGCTAATTTTTAAAAATTTGTAAAATCGTGTATTGCAAAAGTAAGCACCAGGTGCGTCCCCCTTAGCTGCAAAGGTGGTTGAGTGCTTAGTGGTCAGAAATTAACCCAGGGAAATTTCTTATGCTACATAATAGTTGGCCTGTCTCCAAAATGGTTTTATTTGTGTATGCAGGTGTTATATTTTAACAATGTTTCAAGTACTGACTGAAAATCCTTCATAGGTTTATTTTTCCGTCAATGATCCACCTTATAGGAACAATTTCTATACATTTCAGAATTTCAATTTGGTCTAAGTACTTTGAGAAAAGCTATAAAATATTTTCAGTTTCTGCTATTTTTTGAAACATCCACATCTGGGCATGCATGTTGTTTGCTACAATTTTATTTAAAAAATTATAACCCTTGCTAAGATGTCAAGAAATGACTTGATATTTTCAAGTAAAATTGCTAAACTGGATAAAATTAAAAGCCAGCCACTTGTAACAAGTCTTTGTTAGCTCGCTAAGTTAACTGTTGTGTTTTGGAATTTGTTATAATTTTTTGTTCTTATATTAATTTTTTTATTAGAAATATGTATGCATTAGATTATTATTTTTCGTGTGCATATTATTTTTCTGTATTTTATGTTTTTGTTAAAGAATTTATGAGTGTAAGAAAAACACTTATAATTTTGTGTGGTAGTTTGCTTGGGCAAGCTCGACTCTATTAGTAGCTTAATGAAGTGCGGTAAACTCAAACTATTTATTTAAATTAGGGAAAATCTGGTAGTCTATTAAAAATGATCTTATGCTGGTTTAGTTACTCATGTAATATTCTGCAACGCATACAAAGATTGATCGAAAAAAAAAAAGTACAGTAGACCCTGTATTTAAAAATGTTTGTTGTGACTCCATGGATATGTATTCGTGTGGCTAACTTCAAGCTTTCTGGCCATGACGAAAATAAGCCTAAACGTTAAATGCTTTGTATTGTGTTACAGTAAGAAGCATTATTGTTTATAGTTGTGCCAAGCAATCAGGTAATGCACGTCATATATAAATTTTATGACGTCACAACCTTGTATGTGTACAGTATTGTGCGAATTAATGTGAACATCGAAGATTTTTTCATTTTATTAAGATGGCTGTTTTTCATATATGGGAACAGGAAAACTTATACCCATCGAAGGCATGATGAACAGCAATAAATATGAAGCAATGTTAGAAACATGCTTGTCCAAAGAACTTGAAAGAGTTCATGCAATTGGTGAACCAATATATCAACAAGATTCAGCACCATGCCATGTTTCCAAGAAAATGTTGAAATTTTTCAAGGCCAAGAAGGTGACTATTTTAGATTGGCCTGGAAATTCACCAGACCTTAATCCTATTGAGAACTTGTGGTCGATATGCAAGGCTAGATTGCGTAAAATGGATTGCACAACAAAAGCAAAGATGATTGAAGCAGTCATTCAGGTGTGGTTCCGAGATGACTAAATCAAAGACAATTGTAAAAAATTAATTGACTCTATGCCAAAACGAGTAAAAGCCGTATTCATCTCCTATTGAATACCACTTAAATGTTAAGTAAATTAGTACTCTATGTATATTTTTATAACAATAAACGATGTTTAACATAAATCTGCCTGTGTTCACATTAATTCGCACAATACTGTATATTTGTATTGAAACAGTTTAAAGTGGAACAACAAACAAACGACGTAACCTCAAATATTTACATTTTAATTTAATATAAAGCAAGTACAAGTAGAAACCACAGCAGCTAATAATTATTAAAATAAAAACATATTCAAATTGTAGAAGTTAATATTTATTGGTTGTAATGGTGCAAAGAGACTTGTTATGTTATACATAATTAGTTAAAAATAAAGTAGAATGCATTCTGTGATAAAAAGAATTCCGTATTTAGGTAACAATGTTTAGTTTTGGACAGTGCTTGCAAATTCAGGTGTTTACGCACCACTATAGCGAATTATGTTTCGTCACAGTATTCACTGTCGGAGGATTCATAATCTGTGCTCAAATGAATAATTATTGGAGCTATATCATGTGTGTCAAGTATCTTTTCTCTTTCTCACCATGAATTTGTTTTTACCACTTGCGATATATTGCTAACTGTTTTCACGTTTAATTGCAGTGCATTTGCGACCCTCTGTAAAAACGTGGAAACAATAATATATGCCATAAAAAAAAATATATAAATAATTATTACCTCTCTGGCAGCATTTAAAGGTAGAAGTGGACCATTATTATTTCGTTGGCGTTCGAAATAGCTTATCAAATTTGCGGCAAGTTGTTTCGACTGTCTGCTTAAAGATTTCGGCATTTTCTAAACGTGTACAAAAGTAAGGAGAAAACTACGAACAATCAACCTTCAATGGCAGCTGCAATAATTTCTGAAAACTTTCTGACAGCAAAATATAAACGTGTTGGATTTAATACCAACGTAACGACACATAACAATAGTTTTGCTATAAAATACGTATAATCCATTTGTATAATTTCGTTTGTTAATTATTTGTTTGTTTGTTTTATTTTTTATTTAACGTCGGCCTATTTCTGCTACTATGGCTAACCACCGCCGCCAGGGAGC
>JABXWE010048067.1:0-24471 GCA_014611495.1 Limonius californicus
TGGAACTTTTTTGTAGAATATTTGGAGTATACTGAGAAATTATAGCGTTTACATTTCGTTGAATCCAAAATGCACAATAAAAGGACAAGGAAACATAACTTTTGTTAGAACAGAGGGGGCTTATTGAGAAGCTTTTAGAAAGTATAAGGCTTGCAATTTGTTGGATTCAAAATTCACAATACAGAAAATATAAGATGGAAATGTTTTGTAGAATATTGGGAGTATACTGAGAAATTATAGCGTTTACATTTCGTTGAATCAAAAATGCACAATAAAAGGACTAGGAAACATAACTTTTGTTAGAACAGAGGAGGGTTATTGAGACGCTTTTAGAAAGTATAGGGCTTGTAATTTGTTGGATTCAAAATTCACAATACAGAAAATATAAGACGGAGCTTTTTTGTAGAATATTGGGAGTATACTGAGAAATTATAGCGGTTACATTTCGTTGAATCCAAAATGCACAATAAAAGGACGAGGAAACATAACTTTTGTTAGAACAGAGGAGAGTTATTGAGAAGCTTTTAGAAAGTATAAGGCTTGCAATTTGTTGAATTCAAAATTCACAGTACAGAAAATATAAGATGGAACTTTTTTGTAGAATATTGGGAGTACCTATACTGAGAAATTATAGCGTTTACATTTCGTTGAATCCAAAATGCACAATAAAAGGACTAGGAAACATAACTTTTGTTAGAACAGAGGAGGGTTATTGAGAAGCTTTTAGAAAGTATAAGGCTTGTAATTTGTTGGATTCAAAATTCAGAATACAGAAAATATAAGATGGAGCTTTTTTCTAGAATATTGGGAGTATACTGAGAAATTATAGCGTTTACATTTCGTTGAATCCAAAATGCACAATAAAAGGACTATTAAATGAAGCTTTCTTTAGAACAGAGGAGGGTTGCGGAGAAGCTTTTAGAAAATATAGTGTATGTAATTCGTTGGATCCAAAACTCAATAAAGTCTTTAGATGGAACCTTTTTGTAATAAAGAAATATAACGGTTGTAGTTTATTGGACCCAAAATTCACAATAGAGTCTATTATAAGCAACTTTTTTAGAGAACAGTGGAGAGTTATCAAATGAAGTTTTTTTTTAAACTGTGCAGTGTTATTTAGAATATTTTAGAAAATATAGCGTTCGTAATTTGTTGGTTTTAAAATTCACAATATTGGGTCTATACGATAGAGCTTTTTTTGTAGAATAGTGGAAGGGTATTGAGAAATTATAGCAGTTACATTTCGTTGAATCCAAAATGCACAATAACGGGACTATTAAATGAAGCTTTTTTTAGAACAGTGGATGTTATTGAGAAACTTTCTTTTAGAAAACATATCGGTTATAATGCCATTAAGGTTGTAGATTATTAGATATGAACAATAACAACAATATTAAAAGATGGATAGATTTTAGTAGAACAGTTGGGATATTGAGGAAGAAAATATAGCGTTTATAATTTCTTGGAACAAAATTCACAATAAAAAGTCAAATGCTTAGAGCTTTTTTGTAGAAAACTGGAGAGGTATTAAGAAACTATAACGTTTATAGTTTGTTGGATCCAAAATGCCCAATAAATGGAATGTTAAGTGGAACGTTCCTTTTAGAACAAAGGATGGTTATTGTGAAACTTTCATTTAGAAAGTGTAGAGATTATAATTCCTTTTAAAGTTGTAGATTGTTGGATCTAAAATGAACAGCAGTAAAAGATTGAATCTTTTTGTAGAACAACTGGGGTATTGAGAAAAAGAAAATATAGCGCTTATAATGTTATTTAAAATTATAAGTTTATTTAATGCAAATATTGAACAATATGCCTTATTTAGAGATCGTACTGTATACTAAAATCTTATACCGTTAAAGCACCTTCGCATACAGACTTTCTGGGCAATTATCCGCATATGTATCTCAATCCCGAAGTTTTTCCAAAAACATTATTTGTGTTGATAAAAGTTGGGTGCAGCAAAGTGAAAATTTTCTATTAAGTATATCATTCGTCTAAAACTTCGGCAATCAGATAGCAGGAGGAGGCGGCGGAAGAGCAAGAGCGGCAGCAGATTGCGTATGGCAGTGCTGTTATTTCTTACCTATTCCTCAGGTCCTGACATATGATGGATGAATGGTTATTGGAGTCGCATATTTCAGCCGTTTTATCTCCGCCCGGGAGCGGATAATTTCAAGTTTGTAAAGTTTACACATGTCAAGTGGTGTCGATACGCTGCTGATGGCGTCAATGCGCGCTTTGATGACAAAGGCGGATCTTAATATCCGCGTACAAGAGTCGTTACGGCAAGGGTGTCGACTTCACAAGGGATCGGCTTTCTTGAAGAGCATAATGGGATCACGTTCATCCCTCTTAAACGGGATCAGGACGTCTTAACGCACCAGAGTTTCTCTTTTTCCCGCCAGAAAAACCGCCTTACTAAAAATCACGGTAATTCCAGGAAAATGCTCGTTCATGAAGTTCTAACATAGCTTAACAGGATAACATGTATCCTCTTCACATTCCTTTTCAGACGGAACAAATCCATGTGCCTCATAAACAAAAGTACGTTTTATAAACGTTTAAAAATTGAATTATCCAACCGTTTATTTAATAAACATTCTTTAATTGTTTCTTCGCTGAACTTTTTCTAACCGATAGTTTAACATAAGTCCGAATACTTATCACGATTTTAAAATTTTTATCTGGACAAATCACTTGAAGCATAAACAACAATGAATAATAACCCAAGTTAAAAAAATTTACTATGATTTTGTATTATTGAAATCGAATAATATCTAAATGAATTGAACCCAAACAAACGTTTGGATAAACATCCAACGTTTATGTTGCAATAAAATTCTTAATTAACATCTCTTCAAACATCAACAACATGAATGGATTATAAACTTTATAATTAAGCGATTATTGGACGTTCTTTAATACAAATCAAAACCTTTTCAAATGTATAATACGTGCAATTACACTAAAAATCACAAGTTGACTGAAACATCAATGGTAGCAATTATTAACAGTATAAACCTGAACGTTTACCAAACGTTGTATTAACAAAAATCGCAACCTTTTTCAAAATTCTGCACCCTTCTTAATTAATGAAAATCGGCAAATGAATCAAGATCAATGAATGTTAATTTTTCTGAAAGATTAATCTTAACGTTATTCAGAACGTCCGTTTAAAATATAATGAAACGTTGTATTATGTTAATGTTATTAGAAATTTGAAAATTAATCATTTTCGAAACGTTTTTCAAACATTAATTTAACATATGTCCATCAGTTTTTCAAATTAGAAACGTTTAAATCAACCGAAACATCAACAGTAACAATTAGTAAACGGTCCAAACGTGAATGTTTGCGTTATTTTCACAAGTAGCATAACCCTCACTCCTTCATGCTTAATTAATGACAATCATCAGACGAATCAACAGCAATTAATGTTAATTTTACAGAAAAATTAATCTTAACTTTATGAATAGCGTCCTTTTAAAATAAAATTAAACGTTGTATTTTGTTAATGTTAACTTATTAGAAATTTGAAGATTAAATATTTCCAGAAAGTTTTTCAAACGCTGTTTTAACATATGTCCAACGGATTTTTAAATATCTAAACGTTTAAATCAACTGAAACATCAATAGTAACAATTATTATACACTTTAAACGTGAACGTTTACCAAACGTTATTTTTACAAAGACCATAACGTTCGTTTAAGATTGTGTTATGTTAATGGTAACTTATTAGAAATTCGAAAAATAACCATTTCCGAAACGTTTTTCAAACGTTATTTCAACATATGTCCAACAGTTTTTCGAATGTTAGAAAGTTTAAATCAACTGAAACATTAATAGTTCCAATTATTAGACAGTTTAAACGTGAACGTTAGTCAAACTTTTTTAACAAACATCGTAATGTCCAATCCTTCATCATTAGTTAATAAAAATTAGCAGCAGTTAATATTCATTTTGCTAAAAGATTAATCTTAATGTTAAGCAAAACATCCGTTTAAAATGGAATGAAACGTTTTATTATGCTAATGTTAGCTTATTAGAAATTTGAAAATTAATCATTTCCGAAACGTTTTTCAAACGTTGTTTCAATATATGTCCAACATTTTTTCAACTGTCAAAAAGTTTAAATCAGCTGAAACAGTAATAGTTTCAATTATTAGACAATTTTCACGTGAATGTTAACCAAACGTTATTTTAACAAACATCGAAACCTCCAATCCATCATCCTTAATTAATGAAAATCAGCAGACGAATCAACAGCAATTAATGTTAATTTTAGTAAAACATGAATCTCAACATTAAGCAGAAGAACCGTTTAAAATAGAATGAAATGTTGTGTTATGTTAATGTTAACTTATTAGAAATGTGAAAATTAATCATTTCTGAAACGTTTTTCAAACGTTGTTTCAACATATGTCCAACAATTTTTCAAATGTCAAAAAGTTTAAATCAACTGAAACAGTAATAGTTTCACTTATTAGACAATTTTCCCATGAATGTTAACCAAACGTTATTTTAACAAACATCGAAACCTCCAATCCATCATCCTTAATTAATGAAAATCAGCCGACAAATCAACAGCAATTAATGTTAAGTTTACTAAAAGATTAATCTTAACGTTAAGCAAAACGTCCTTTAAAATAGAATTAAACGGTGTGTTATGTTAACGTTGACGTATTAGAAATTTGAAAATTACCATTTCCGAAACGTTTTCCTAACGTTGTTTCAACATATGTCCAACAGTTTTTCAAATGTAAAAAAGTTTAAATCAACTGAAAGACTAGTAGTGCGAATTATAAGACAGTTTAAAAGTGAACGTTAATCAAACGTTATGTCAAATTGTAACCTTCAAACATTCTGCACTCTTAAATAATGAAAATCAGCAGACGAATTAACAGCAATGAATATTAACTTTACTGAAAGATTAATGCTAACTTTATGCAGAACGTTCTTATTAACATAAAACGTTGTGTTGGTTTAAAACGTTTAGCTAGTTGATCCCTACAAACATCAGGAACGGTGTATAAGAACGTAGTTGAAACGTTAAAAATGAAGATCCATCGAAGTTTATTTTAACATACATGCAAACGTTTTCTGAAAAACCTTAAAAAGTGTCTTCCAAACTTAATCATGAGAAAATAATTTAAATTGAACCTCTTACCGCCAAATGAGACATGGAAAAAGCATCATATTTTTCGAAACTTTAAAATTAAGTTAAAAGCCAGCAGTACATCACTCAAACGCATCCATCACACTTCTCATGCAGTAGGTACACATTAACTGAAATATTTGATAGTGTCTATTATACCGTCGTAATTATGTTTTAATTGTTATGTTCACTAAATATTTTTTCTAAAATTAATGTTAAAAATAAGCATACAACGTTGATTTGAAGCTTTTCTCAATTTTAGTATATATTTTCCTAGTCAAACCATAAGTATTATTTATTTGTCTTTTACAATCTTGTATATTCCGTAAACCTATATGAAATATGTTAATTTTATTCAAGATTTTAAGATGTGGATCGATTTTTGTATGTAAACAAACACAAAGAGATTAAAGCATGAGGACTGCGATGAATTAATTCCAAAGGCCCCTCCTATGATTAGTGCTTTGAAAAAGTGTGGGATCGTGCTGTTTCCATAATAAAATTGACCTAAAAACTGGAAACTCTGCTGCGCACACAAAATGTAATCTGTGAAAACGAAGGTTTCATAAAGGCGGCGTCTTAATAAGGATAAAAATTACTCCGCAAGACATGCTGATTAAACAGCAATCAGCCAACCAAACACTTGCTGCTCACTTGAGATCGCTCACCCTCATCCACACCAATGGATGGCTCATATCTCGAGGGCTCGCTTTAAAAAACGCGAAAGAAAACAGCGCGATCCTTTTAAAAGGCCCCGTAATACGTATAGCCTTCTTAAGAGGATCGCCGGATGTCTAGATTCCCTCTTAAAAAAGGGGAGATTGTTATCACGTCTTCTAATTTACTTATTCTCTCCTTAAGATCTATTTACAACAATGGGATTGCCTGCAATAAGAAGAAAAACAGGAAATTATGTTTTTTCCTCGTAAAGATCATAAGTCGCGATACGTCATGCCATTGCAGATTTAATTTGATCATTATGAGGTGAACTTCGAACGAATTGTTTTCAGGGAGAACATGTTTCCTGGACGCTTTATCAGTTGTGTTCGTATTACGAGATTCGTTTTCGTCCACCAAATAAATAAAGAGGCATAATTGCGAAAAAGATAGAATTGGAGTTCGGTACAGATAACGAGAATACAAATTTAATTTAGGCATAATCTGAAAGCTGGATGAAAAAGGGTTACGGGAAGGTTCTTGGTATCAAAAAGCTGAGTGCGTCAGATTCCAGGAAAATTTATACAGCAGGCGTTAAATAGGGATAATTTTATACGATTAAATTGAAAACTTGTACAAAAACACGTAATAGCGTCTGACAAAAACAGAGGCAACTCGTTTACCCGTTAAACCAAACATCATTCTCCACTTACATGCAGAACACATCCGTATGCGCTAATCTGACTCCATTAAGAGTACACAGTGGTGCTCTAACCAGACTAATCCCATACTGGATTGACCTGCATTCGTCGGGCATTGCCGTCCTCCTCCCTATAATCTTCGGCTTACAGTGCGAAAAGAACGGACGCTCCTGACGGACGACTTAAAGAAGAGCAAGACAAAATGTACCGCGTTTATCTGACCGATATCATGGAGAATTGTCGTCTTGTCTCTGGAGTGCAAGACCGTGCTAACTGGCTCGGGGCCTCCCAGAGCTATAACCCAGCCTCGGAAACCAATAAGAGGAAATATCGACGGAAATCGGAGAATGCGCTTCCTAGATGGATATAAATTGATCTTTTGCCAAAATTAATTACCTCCCCGCTATTTACACAGCCGCATCATCTACCAAAAGCAACCGTTGAGTTTTACTTCCGTTTCAGGTAAAGATCCAATTGACTAACATTGAAAATCACAAGATTTACTTCAGATTGGGTAAAGACAGTTCATACGAATCATTAAATATGTTTTGTGTAAAAACGTTTGCAGGAACCACTTTTTTCAACTCAATTGGTACAAACAGGACCTATCTTTGTCTTCATAAACAAACGTTTTGTGTATGAAATCAATATCCATTTGTATTGTTCACTTCTTCCCAATAAGTTCCTTACCCATCATTTTTGTTACAACCAGTAAGATGTATATATGTACATATGTATATACACACAAGGAAATGGCCAGAATTTTTTAAATTAGTTCTTCTTGTGGAATTTAAAACTATAGTTTCAAAATAGTTATATAGGATTACTTTCATACAAGTGCGATTATACTTAAAATGTTCTTCCGGTGTATGCAAGGTAATAATATTAAAATCTGTAAATACTTGAACAACTATATGTTGACATGAATATAAATTCGTGTAACATTTAAAAATTGAAATTATTTGTATATATATTTAAAATATTAAAATAGATCACTAAAACCACCACCTCTGTTGGGCTTCTGCTAGTTTCGAAATTAAAAAAAGTATGTATAGGTAATTATAATTAATTGCCTGTGAGTTCGATTATATTATTTAAAAGTATTATTTACAAACGTATTAATTTTTAAATCTAGAACACTTTGGATGCTGTAACTGTTTATAAAACAAACCATCTATTTTACTGTATGCTAATTTGAATATAAAGATATACAACACCTAAATATTAAAACGCTCCAGTTTTAGGCACAAAATATTCTGTTATTTCCATTATTAAAATTCTAAATTTAAATATTTACAATTAATTAGCTACAAGTACAATGTAAAGAAAGTTGTATATAAGGCGGATAATAATCAATCTTGTAACTATCCACATAAAATAAGCACGCGGTTTAAAATGACATTCAATTAATTGACAATTAATCTGGACACATTAAGATTAAACCCGTTTAGTTTTGCTAGAACAAGTTTGTTACTTGAATTCAAGATATCATTGGTATCTACGCGAGTTACTTTGCCAATACCTTGTTTATTCACTTTGCAATTAATTACGTACAAGTACGATTGTATTTGAAATTTCATCCGCGAATGTGTAAAATTTTAAGCGTGGAAGGTTTGATATCAGTAACCCTTGTAACTATCTCTTTAAAATAAATAATTGATCTAAATATTTTTTAATTAAACATTTCTTACTTTTAGAACCAGTTTAGAAGTTGGTGTTTGTAATTAATTAAGTACAAGTGCGATTGTATTTTAAACTCAATTCGCGAATATATAGAATTTGCATACCAGATTGATAATATTCAATATGTATCTAAAATAATGATTTGGTCTAAAATGTTATATAATTAAAATATCTTAGTAATTTAAACACGTTAATGTTGAAACAGTTTACGGTTAGTATTGATATTATTAATTACGTACAAGTGCGATTGTATGTTAAATTTCGAATGGTGGAATATATAGAAATTCCTGCCATTAAGCCATTTCTGTGCAAGGTGCTTACTATTAAACCTCGTAACTGTTCATATAAAATAAATATTTCATTTGAAATGTCACCTAATTAACAGTCTATTTAATGTGAATACACTCAAGTTGAAACTCTTTAACTTTACAGGAATAAATGTTTATTTTAGAGTTTCTTAAATCTGTACTTACTTACGTTAATTGAACTTGCTTTAGCAACATATAATTAGTTTGTTACTTTATTATACATTTCCTACTTCGAGAATAAATTTTATAATGTGTATTTACAATTAATTAAGTACGTGTTCGGTTGTATTTAAATTACACTCGCTAATGTTGCACTAATGTTAAAATTTTGTAAATCGATAGTAGTATCGCAAACTAGATAAAATAAATTACTGTCTATTAATTTGAAGACGTGTAATTTTTGAAAAACAACGATTATTTCTCTCTTTGAATTCTGTATATTGTTGACCAAACAATAATTTGTTTATTACTGCTATAGTTGTTCTGTTTTAAAAACTAGCTTCAAAGTTTGCATGTACAATTAATTACGTACAAGTTCGATTGTATTTTAAATTACGTCCGTGAATGTATAAAATTTCAAAGCGCGGCGCAATTTGCATGCAAGGTAGATAATATTAAATCTTGTAGCCATCTGCATAAAATAAATCATGGTGATCCAATAAAGAATTTAAGCTCTATTGTAGGAAAACAAGAAAAATCCGGGTCGCGGCGTCCCTCGCCTTTAAACCAGCGCGGCGCAATAAAAATATTCAAAGGTGATGACTCCCACTTTAGCCACATACTGAATAAAACCATAACATTTGCAAGTTAAATGCCATAAACGCCGGGAAAAATAAATTCTTTGTTTCATTTTTTCGCCATTCCGCTGCAGTCCCGCAGGATCAGGCAGTTCTTATCTCCGCTTTCCTCCGACTCGCGTAAGCTCTCCCAGATTCCACATATCAACATCACATTACGTTAGCCTTTATTTTTCGCGGGGGCTATCGGATAAAGATTGACATCGAAACGGGAACTCTTTCGGGCAATTTTTGGCCGGAGAAATGATGTGTGTCGGCCTAATTTCGGTGTGCAGTGCGTGGGGTGGTCGTGAGGACTCGAGGCGCGGTGCTTGATGAACTAAAACCCATCGATCATCCAATTAGCCCGCCGATCAATCATCCACTGCCATTTACCGCCTGCTCCCCTACTATACGTTCATCGGTTCATCTGCATACCGCACTAAGCCGCCCCCCAGATATCCGCCGCGAAATGTCATTCTTTAACTGCTGTTATGTGGCCGAACCGCTTTTCACTTTCGAATCGTTTTTAACCGAGTTATACGCTTTATTTAATCTGCTGGCGGCAAGAAAACCTCGCCCACGGTATTTTTTTAATTTAGATTTTCGTCTTTCAAGAAATGCAATTCATGTAGAATTTAATTGTTTGATGGAGGTCTAAATGATTAAATTAATTATTATGTTGCATATGTTATCTCAGCAGGCTTAAATGCAACTGCGAGAGGATCCTGGCGCTTATACGTTTCCGTTCTCAATGTGAAAATCTCAAAATGTATTGAAAGAAAACTTGTAAAGAGGATAATCGACTGTTTTTTTTTCAGAAATATCTTTGTTACCAACATAACATTATAAACATCACTCCAAAGTACGAGGTGTGTAAATTAAGTAATGAGACTAATTTTTTTCAATTTTTTTATCCGAATAAAATTACAATTCAACTTTTTCTCCTTTAAAGTAACTGCCTTGGGAAACCACACAGCGCTGGAGACGGTTCTTCCACTCCTCATAGCAGTTCTGGAACTCGGATACTAAAATAGTCTTCAGCTGGCCGGTTACAGCCGTTTGAATGTTTCCAGTGTCCCAAAATGACGTCCCTTGAGGTAATTGTTCAGTATCGGGAAGAGGAAAAGTCACAAGGACCCAAATCGGGCGAATAAGGAGGCTGAGAGCCAGAGGAATGTTCTTACTGGCCAAAAAATCGTTCATTGAAATTGCTGTGTGACAAGGCGCATTGATGCAATACCCAGTTGTTTTTGATTTCTATGTAAAAGTGTTGATTAACCATTTGTCTTTGGGGCACAAACTCTTTGTCAACGATTCCCTCGCTATCAAAAAAGCAAATCAGCATGCATTTGATCTTCGACTTGCTCATTCTTGCTTTTTTTAGCCTTGGAAAGATTGAAGTGTGGCATTCCATGCTCTGGCACTTGGTTTCCGGGTCATACTCAAACACCCAAGACTCGTCACCAGTAATGACACGTTCCAGAGAATGGGGATCATTTTCAATCAATTCCAAAAAATCAAGACACCTTTCCTCCTGATGTCCTTTTGGTCCTGTGAACGGTTTTTCGGAACCATTTTTGCGCAGATTTTTCTGACCCAATTCATTGGTCAAAATCTGATGAACGGTGGTGTGAGTCAAATTCAACTCTTCCCCGATCATTCTGACTGTCAACCGACAATCTGAACGCACAAAATCCAGGACTCTATCGACATTTTCATCGGTTCTTGAAAATGAAGGTGTTCCGCTGCGAGGTTCAGAAGAACCTGGGCTGTTGACAAAACACTGTCTCCGTAGGCCTACCGAAGTTTTGCAAAAGTTTCCGTTGCTTTGTGCCCAAGTCTAAAGCAAAACCTGATAGCACACCGTTGCGCATTTTCAGAACGCACTAGAAAAAATTGATTCATGAAAAAATCGCTATGGACAACCAAATGACTCTTGCGAGTTCCATCTCGTACTGAAGGCGTATCACATATTCACCTGCCGCCGCTTCCACTCCCGCGTCCCCAGTGTTGTCAGATCGAACCCTACGCTACCAGTCACATTACTTAGTTTACAAACCTCGTATATAGGGTGTTAAAAAAATACGTTTGCATATTTTACCCACTTATAGATCTCATCAATACAAACAAAAAAGTCGTAATAAACATGGGTTCAATCAACTGTTTTCAAGATACAGCCAAATTATTTATGCAGAGTAAGAGAGCAGAATCGTATTTATCAGTTCTGCTAAGGGAGTGGATAAAACAACATTTATTTGACCTTTGTAAGCATCAATATTGATATTGTTGTTGTTGGAATATGTATACCAACACGGAAATGGCAGCTATGCATTTCATGTATGGTAAGGCCAATGGTAATTCTTATGGGGCACGTCGTTTTTATGCCGAAGCATTTCCGAATCGGGCACTTGCGCATGACATATTTTTTACAAATTTACATCAACAGTTATTCCAAGTTTGTGCATTCAAATCAGGAAACAGTGGTGGTGGTGGTCGGCCTAGATCAGTTTCTACTCCTGAAACGGAACTTAACATTTTAAGAGGGATTGAAGAAAATCCAGGTACCAGTACTAGAACACTTTCTGCCGAAACAAATATTAATGTTTTCCTAATTTGGAGAATGTTACGTGAGGAACAATAATTGCACCCATACCATATTCGAAGGGTACAGGGTCTTATTGTGCCTGATTATGCTGCACGTCTGATATTTTCCCAATGGGCACTGACAAGAGTTGCGGAAAATGCAAACTTTGTTCGTGAAGTCTTATTTACTGACGAAGCCAGTTTCACAAAAATGGCATTTTTAATTTCCACAACAGCCATGTTTGGTCAGATGAAAATCCTCATGCGATTATTGAATCAAATCATCAACAACGATTTTAGTTAACGTTTGGCTTGGTGTTTTTGGAGACCATATGATAGGACCTTTCTTTCTTCCGAACCGTTTGACTGACCAATTGTAGCTTGACTTTTTGCGTAATGCCTTGCCATTATTGTTAGCAGATATACCCCTCATTCATAACATGAATGTGTGGTTGATCAGCGATGGGGTTCCTGCACATTTTTCAATCATGGTCAGAAATTACCTAAACGAAAATACAACGACAGTTGGGTAGGGCGGGAGGGGTCCAGTTGTGTGGTCACCTAGATCTCCTGACCTCAATCCGCTCAACTTTTGTATTTGGGGGAATTTAAAGTAGTTAATTTATTCAAGCCCTGTGAATAATTTAAACGGATTGCGAGAATGAATAGAACATGCCTGCCAGATTGTTCATATGAATCCGGGAATCTTTGAAAGAATGCGACGTTCTTTTTTACGGAGATGCGAAGGATATGTTCAAATGGAAGGAGGACATGCAGAACAGCTACTTTAATTATTTGTATTTAAAACGTTTTATTTCCAGGGTTATTTGTTTTAATGGGTGGTGAACTTATTGAAATAACAAGCAATATTTATTTTCTTAAAACAACTCCATATCTTGAAAATAGTGGTTTGGAAAAATTCAGTATGAATCGTATACAGCTCAAATTAAGTTTTTAGCTTGTAATCTATGTATTATTATTATTAAATTATCTTTCATTAGTTTATTAGTTTCTATTTATCCTAACACTTAAGAAAGTAGCACGTATGAATGTTGTTGAGGTTAGGTAGAATCGAACTCTGCATTTTTGGAAAAACAGGATCTAAAGCTGCAACCCTTATATAGTTATAGCTATTTATCTCAAGTGCTCTATAGAAATGATTTACATAAATATTAATTGTTGTTTATGCGAATTCATTATTGAATTCAATATCATATCAATTTTGAAGCTAAAAAATGAATACGTGGTACAGTAGAAAGTTGAATGGATGTTTTGTGCAAAATGTACAAACAGTGTAAACAGTTTATCAGCAGTTACCTTGTTCTAAGGTTTCTAAGAAACTGAATTTATTAGAAATCATTAAGTTATCGTCAGTCAATATATCAGCTAACATAATTAATTCAGCGCTACATAGATTGATATTTAATTTCTTGCGGATATAGGTCGAAATTGAAATGATTTTCAGTAGAGTAGCTGTCCAGGCGTTTGACTTTACAGCTGTTGTACCAAGGACGACTACACACACACAGTGGCAAACCAGCGGGGTAATCTGCCTAGTAAATCTTCTCTGGAATAGAAGTATTTACACTTCCCGTGGTTCGGATCCCACGTTAAGCTGTAGGTCCTCTATGTCTGTGGCACTCTAAACGCCAACACAGGCATATGATAGAAGATCGCTACGTCTCGTAAGAGATAAAGCACTCTAAGAGGAGGACTACCTCTCAGTTGCGATTAAACCGGAAGTGCAGTTTTACAGAAATATGGTTGTCTAGTGTTACAGGAGAGATTTGAAAAGTGAATTAGAAGCGGAAATATACTTGATATTGTTATCATCCTTTATAAACCGATTGACATATTCTAGCATAGCTGCAAAGGAAAAAGAAGCCAATTATACGTATATATTTGTTTATATTTAGCTATAGTCATCTAATTAATTTCAAATTAAAATATTATTATGGCTTTCTTCAACAATTTATCTGTAACGGAAATTATGATTGCTATAACAGTTTTTTTTTTATTATATCATCTTCTTCGGGTGCTTTATCTCTTACGAGACGTAGCGGTCTTCTACCCTTTGCTTGTGTTGCGTATTTGAATATGCTACAGACGTATAGGACCAACAGCTTAACGTAGGCTTCGAATCACGAGAAGTATAAAGACTTCTATTACTACTACTACTAGGCAGAATATCTCTCTGGTTTGCCGTGCGAGGGCGAACAGCCGTTAAAAATTCTAGGTTCCGCTACTGGAAATTGAACCGTAGTCTAGCGCGCTGATATCTAGCCTACAGTCGTCCCCATTCTAATTTGTGGATTTGAAATAAAACTACCCTTCGTATCGATAATTATTGTAACATAATCTGTATTCTGATATTTTTGAACACGTTTTATGATCTTTTCTTATCCAAAAACATTTTTTTATTCAAAAAGCTTTCGTATTCACAAAACTTTTTACTATACTTGAAATTATAGATTGGAATTAATAATATCTATTGCGAAATAATCTGTTTTCTAACATTTTTAACAAATATTTAACGACCATCGTTGCAGTTCTGCTATAAAAAAATTGCTCTTTTTGAACTTATCGATTCGAATTGACAATACTTTTTAAACTGCTTTCTAATATTTTTAGTTGGTGATTTATGTACTTTTCTGGCTACAGTTCTGTTTTTTCAAATCATCTGTGGGCTTTTAATAGTAATATTGTTGTCATATATCATTGCAACATATCGTGCATTATAACATTTTTTTGTGGACATTTTAGGAACTTTTCAAGCTACAGTTAATTTCTACTTATTTAAAATTATACTCCAATTAATTTCTTTTACATCATACAGTATAATGGCGAGGTTCTACACCCTATAAAGGAGTTTGGCCAGTCAAGCAGAGAATCACAGCTCCCATCCTCGGTTGTCGCGTGCCAAATTCATGACATGTTTTGATTAGGTAGGCAACACGCTTTTGACAAGCGCACTATAACCACTTGTTCATTCGAACTCAGGTACCCGATTCTTTAAAGCAACTGAACTAAAGCCATTTAATCTCCCGACCTTCCGCACTTGAGCTCAGTGCTCTACCACTGAACCACACTAGTATTTTGTATCAAATACTACTACAAAATAATCTGCATTCTAAGAGTTTTGATAGATATTTTATAAAATTGCACCGTTCTAGTCAGCTTATTATAAATCATTTTCTCTATTTGAAATTGCATTACAAATACTTTGTGCATCTACTAACTATAGACTCCAGTAATGTTTCTGTGGCATATATTATTGCAAAATATCCGTTTTTGTAATTTTATTAATAGGAATTTCAGGAAAGTTAAGGTTGTGTTTATTAAATAGATTTTCCGTATAGAACATTAATTTTTTCTGAGTGCGAGAATGCGTGTGTTAATGGTCCCCTTTTCATCGTCCATTTAAGGATACAAGTACATAATCTGACCGCGGCATATTAAATAAAACATATCCCATTATATTTAAACTCGCCGCCGCTTTTTAAATAAACACGCCACTTAATCATGCAAATCCTCTTTAAAAATGATTTTACACGGCTTTCGTTCGCAACCCTTTCACGATGGATATCGTACAAAAATGCGCAACGGTGTTCCATACTTCGTGCATTGTTAAATTACTATAAATTATGAATTGCGTACTGTGAGCGGTGCTTTTAAGGGCTGAATCGGTAAAGTAGCTGCACAGGAAAAGGAAAGCGGGGAAGCGTCCTTTTAATGCTCTTACGGCTTTCAGACGCGAGCTGACGCCGAACTCCAAACGATCTGCCAGCTGTGGGTACCGTTTTAACCATTCACTCAAATTCTAATGAAATATCAATATGCAAACAGTTATATCTTTACGCAAAGCGGCATTAATAAACTGCATTTCGTGAATACGCTCCTCTGCAGCCAGGGTAGACTACGAACAACCCAATCTCCCACAAGGGGATGGATCCGCAGGAAGTTCTCTGTTTGCTGAACGAACTGAATCCCTTTACTTCCTTTACACCTAAAAACAATAGCAACCAACACCACATTCTCCTTAATTTGATCTCTTATTTGGCTTTGTTGTTGCGAGTGCTCGTGAAATGGGCTTGTTTTTTCTGCTTTTTGTTCCTAGAAGCACCGAAAAAAATAGACCACAGTGCTTTCTTGAAAAGTTTGTCTCTTCTTAATAAGGCAGTCGCAGGCAGTCGACTGCAAGGGTTGTGGCGGATGACGGCAACGACCTAGGGGTGTTCGAAATAGAACGAGATCGACTCACGCGCAACCTGAACGGCAAAAAGAGAACGAGCCACGCCAGTAGCAACTAGAACGATAGAAGATTAGAAATTCATTTGAATATTTCCGGTAAGACTTGCGTGTTGGTTCTGTTTGTGCATCGCGTCATCCGACTTTCGCTCCCGCGATGAACTTACGCGTTAGCAGGGAAACTAACAGAAATAAGCGCGGAACGTATGGCTCAACTCGTCGGAGCAACAAAATAAGTAATGGAAAGCAAATGGGGAAATGTAAATATTGAAGATAACGGGGAAGGTGATACGTGGCCAGGAAATTGAAGGAAATGTAGATGCGGATAAATGGTGGTAAATTGATTACTGAAGCTACTGCCTATTAAGGAAAATGTATTCGACCACCAGAAAGTTACCCGCCAAACGGTTCCAGTTCTGTTGTGCAAAGAACGTTTCGTGCCACTGTAATTAATATTTGACCGGGTTACAAAGTTTGTGGCTTACATAACATTGTTCGGCATCAGATTCCTACATAACAGATAGCTAGATTGATAGTGGGAAAAAACGAATGGAAATCACGCACAAAAATTCGCCGGAATGTATGACCTTGAAGAAATAAAACCTCAAATTAGGGTAAGCCATACTTCTAATCGATTTAGATCAACAAAAATGATCTTTTACTGTAAATCAGAACTTACACATAATGGGTAAATGGAAATCACGCAAATTTTTCAAAACAAATAACCTTGAAGAAGGAAAACCTTAAATTAGGGTACGCCATACTTATAATTCATTTCGATCGACAAAAGGATTTTTTTATTACATATCAAAATTAACATATAGCGAAAACACCTAATGAGAAGCACATAAATTGCTCCGAAACAAATGACCTTGAAAAAACAAATCCCAAACTAGGGTATATTATATTTATAATCTATTTAGGTCAACAAAAATTATCTTTTATTGTAAGTCAGAACTTACACATATCGGTAAAGCTTATGGAAATCACGCAAATTTTTCAAAACAATCGACCTTATAGAAGGAAAACCGCAAATTATGATAAGAAAATACCTATAATCCATTTAGATCGACTAAATAAGGTTTTATTATACAGGGTGTTGCTAAACAAGTACAAACGTATGTTGAGTTTATTTAACCTCTAATCGCTTTGTAATGTTTTTTCAAATTACGGAGATATCGGACTTTAAAATTTTTTTACATCAGTTCACTAAAATGTAAATAACGTTTATTTCTTCTCCGATTTTTATAAACTTCGTTCTTTTGGAAAGCTAACTGTCCAAGCTTAATTCCTAGCGGAAAAAATGTACAGTTTAGTGTGAAAAGTGTATGGAAATAACATCAATTTGATCAAAACCAATGACTTTGAAACAGCAAAATTCAACTTTTTTCTTACATAACCGTAAAGTATAGCTATGTGCAATACATATAAATGATTCACATCGACAAGTTGATTATAAATCAGAATCTACATCCACGGGCGAAAGGCGAAAAGCGAACAAAGTCGAACCAAATGATTTTTCCAATTCCAATGGTGAGGTCCCCCCCCCATGAATAAATTTGGCCTGCAAGCCGGAAATTCAGAGTTTTTCTTACACACCCGTTTGTCGCGTGCCGAAGATATGATAACTGGTGAGCTGGTGGGCATCACGCATTAGCCAACCGCATTATTACCGCTTGTTTATTCGAACGCTGGTACCGAATTCTTTGAAACGACTGCGTAGACTGTCAAGCATCAAGAGAAGGGGATTTGAATTCCCGACCTTCCGCACCGAAACCCAGTACTCTAATCAACGGACTACGTTGGAGCTTTTCCATCTTTACTCTTTCGATTTTTTTTATAAAAACTAACTGACAATTTGTCTAAAGATTTGCTAATACGAATTCTTTCAATTTTCATTCTAATAAGATTAAGCTATTTACATAAGTTTTACTACAAAAAAATGTAAGTAACATTTGAACAAATAATGATTTTGTATTAGTTACTGTTAAATTTTTTTATGTAAAGATTTGTAGTTGTTGCTGTAACAAATGTTCATAGTCGACAGTCTTCTTGGGCTTGTTCAACCCCTGAAACGTAACTAACCTAATAAAGACAGGTTGCTCTTAGTCTGCGTGCATGTCATCAATTACTTGCTATTTAGTATTAATAGTGCCAATTCTAAAAAACTAAAAATTCAGTGTTTTTCTGCTAAATTACGGAGTAAAATCATGTTTATTCGTAAGTCGTGTAACGTAGCTATAATACTTTTGATTTTTTTTATTATTATTTATGCTTTAATATTTCTTAGTTTATGTGTAAAATACAAAACTACATAAAAACTGGGGATTTTGTTTCCTTCACGTTCGCGCCCTGTTTTTTATGTTCACATGTCGCTCTGAAAACGAATTCGTGTTTTGCGTGTTTGGTGACATACAGTTTAAGATTTTTAATTGCATCCTTTCATTTTTCGCTGTATAAACGTGGTAAGGTGTGACGTCACCAAATAACTGATGACGTGCACGAAGACTAAGGGCAACTTAAGTATACTTATTTCGATCATCGTCTACAGATTGGATTCTTGATTTACGAAATTCAAATTTTTCATATTTATGATTTATGATTTTTTTTATTATTATTTATGTTTTAATATTTCTTAGCTTATGTGTAAAATACAAAACTACATAAAAACTGGGGATTTTGTTTCCTTCACGTTCGCGCCCTGTTTTTATGTTCACATGTTGCTCTGAAAACGAATTCGTGTTTTGCGTGTTCGGTGACATACAGTTTAAGAGTTTTAATTGCATCCTTTCATTTTTCGCTGTATAAACGTGGTAAGGTGTGACGTCACCAAATAACTGATGACGTGCACGAAGACTAAGGGCAACTTAAGTATACTTATTTCGATCATCATGGATTCTTGATTTACGAAATTCAAATTTTTCATATTTATGATTTTTCTTCACTTTTTACAAGTCTATCTTGTCTTTTCAAAAATCTCTACTATTTAAAAGAGTAACAACTTTGTCTTCAGATAAGATGTTAATGTTTCTAACACTATTTTTTTATTACTGCACTAATTATATATTTTATGATGGATGTTCTTAAGCGTGTTCAAACTCCGATTTTTCCTGTTTCATCCCAAGATAATAAAAGGAAACTAAATTGTTTATTTAACTACTGTTTTTTTAAATGATCCTTTTCATCAAAATTAATCCTTCTGTTTAAGCCCAAAACCTAATTCTTGTACAACTAAAAACCATCCCATAATGCCTGCCTTCTCAATCACCCTCCTGTCTTTTCCATCAGTTTGTCTTGTGCTTCCTTTTCCCCTTCATTCGCTTAGTTGTGGTTTAAAATTGTTTAGGATATTCAAAAAATAAATGGCTAATATTTTCGCTATATAAGTTTGTTGCGAGTTTTAACTGTAATATCTATAATAAGACAAGTTTCAATTATTTCTAAAATATATTATTTTCAGAAGCAACAATTTTATCATACCTTACGCTTTTACTTTCATCTTAATCCCATCCTCTGCTCAACCTGCAACTTATATTGACCTTAAAATGGTTATTTCAAGGTCATAATATATGCTTTATTACAAGATAATACAAACAAGCTAAATGTTTTAGCGAATTATGTTTTACTTTAATAATCTTATTGTGAACATTGATTGTTGTACTTAATATGCTGCGTGTTTTACAACTAGTGTAAACATTTCTATCGTTCGGTTGCTGAGGTCATTGTAAGTATAAATTGTCTAATGAACATAAGTTTTAAGTAACTACAGGTGATCAAAATTTTATTGGGTCAATTGGTGGTCTTTACCAGAATAAAACAGAATAATAACATTGATTTCTTTATAACAAACAATTGGTAGAATATAGTACAGGTCTAACAGCGACCAATTAGTGAATGATACACTCGAAACATTACATTGTTGTTGCGCATTTGACGCATTCCTTGATTTTGTTAAGTAATTAGTAATCATTATGTGTATCTGCAGTGTCTACCAACTTGCTTAGGTGTACGCAAACATAAAAATGCAGATGATTCAGATCTGGAAATCTTCAAGAATAATGAAGATTTAACCATACATTTACATGTCTTCCATAGTAGGGCAGAACACCTTCTTGCTGATACCACATGCTTTGGGGAATATTAAATGGAGTATCTTCTATCTCTGAAGGCTATACTGCGTATTGTTCTATATTTAAACGATCGTTCTTCAAGGCTACTCCATATTAAGGTTGTGAATTGATTATGCCATTAAAACCTTAATTTCTTATAATTTCGTAAATAATTAGAATAGGACTTCTATTCATTCACTGGACATGTTTTATTCAAAACTACCTCACCAACCACATGACACGTTTTTTACGCTAGTTGTGATACATCTATACATACATAAAAATGATGATAGAAGTAATTAGAGCGGTTAAAAAGCTAATACTGTTCAATTTTTCATTAGAATCCTTCTTCCCTGGTCACCCTTCTTCCATCTTGTCCTAAAACTACTAAATAAAAAAAACCTATTTTTAATTTATATAATGCTGTACTAGCCAATTTTCTTTAAAATAGTCTAGGAAAAATCTTCTATGAAATGATTATAAAATCTTAACAATCAAAATAATAACAATCTGATGTTCGCCTACTGTTATATTCCTAATCTTATATAATTACTTGCTGCTCCTAGTATTTACCTTCTGAAGTAGATATTACTCAATCGACAAACATGAAATTACTGTTTCAAGGTCATCTATGTGGTTTGTTTCAAGGTCATCTATGTTTTTTTTTCAAGGTCACAGAAATAATCTAAATCAATTAGCATAGAAACTAACTAATTTTTATGGGTGTCCATAAATTAGTTTCGTTATGTCATATACACTATCTTACAAAGAAAAATACAATATTTGACACTAACCAATGAGCACATATACTTTATGTTTGTAAATTTGAAAAGTTTATATAATCATCAAACTATTCAACTGCTGCTGAATGTAAAGACCTAAAAGAAAATGAAATTGATGTTTTGTAATTTTTCTGGAAGTGAATTACTGAAGAGCGAACCACAATAACCGAACCCTCTTGCTCTTAATAACTAAATAAGATTGACAAGTCTGGATATAAGCCAGCATTTATTGTAAGAAATGCCATTCTGTGAAATTGAGTCGCTACAATAGTCGACTGTAATAAACATCTAGTAAATTGCAGACAATTTTGAGACAAAGCAGGACAGCTTCGTTAATAAGGCGGCCACCAAATAAATATCGCGGATTCGTTGACACCCCGAACACTCGGAATTAAATATGAACGTAATTTGTACTCCGAATGTTGAGTTGTTTTCTTATTTCTGGGCTCAATTCGTTTAGACGCTTATTTTGTTGTTGTTGTTCTTCATTGAACTACAAGTTTTACTGGATTTTTTCAATAGAAATATAAATTGTTTCGAACCATTTTTGAAACTTCTTAAAATCCGTAGCACATTCGAATCACGAATCTGTTGGTTTATGAAATTCTCAATTATGAAGTCGTCTGCAAACCGTTGTGTCTGATGCAGCCGCGAATTTCTCTATTCCATTAAACAGCTCTGACTGGAAACAATCAGACGCTGAATTGATTCACGTTGGGGGTCCATTATCCTTACTCCACACCGGGTTTTACTGCATGCAACGTGGTACACGTAAACACTGCAATTTCTTGTTAAAGATTCATTTGTTAGCTTACATTTCGCTTAGATATATTCCTAAAGCCAACTAGAAAATGCGGGTTCATTTGAATGATGACGCCGAGACAAACGTTTGTCGTAGACCGTTGTTTAATGTCTGCCAACCCATAAATTTAATTAGTTTACTAATACACACGTTTTAAGGGTAATAGCATCGTTTGATTTGCGGTTGCTACGATTTTTCGTACTGTTAATCAGAAATGCATCTCCTGAATTGAAATGATACCGAATCAAGAGAAGTGGAGATGAAGACTTTAGCAAAGAAGATCATGTCTTAATTTTATTCTAAAGTATTTCGCCTACTACTTATAATAATATCAACAATTTATTATGTTTGTTTTATGTAATATTTTATTATTATATTAGAGTAGATATTGATGCATCAGGCTGATCAAATACAGCAACCTTTAATAAGCGTGAAACAAGTGGAAAAAATCTAAATATCTTTATACTTATAAAGTTCTTCAAACACTTACCGCTACATTACTGAATCGCCCAGTATATCAGGAAAAATACTACTCCCAAAATACTAATATTATTATCAATTTGTAATAAATAAATAATATTACGCCAAACAATCGCCGTAAGGAAATGTTTTATAGGATATAACATATTAAATTCTACATATTTATATGTATTGAACCAGTACAGCTTAGAACTTATCCAACTACTACTCCGAGTTACCAAAACAATCTCCATGAAGAAAATAGAGCTCAAAAAATTGACATCTACGTGATTTTCCTTACCTTTTACATCTCAAGGAAGTTTATTTAACTGTTTTTACATCATCCAGTCATAAAAATTATCATTTACGTGATTAGTTAGCAGTTACATCTATTTACAAAGTAAATAACTTACATCTCCCTACCTTTTACTTCTCAAGGAAGTTTATTTAACTGTTTTAACATCATCCAATATATCAGGAAAAATATAACATCCAATCGTTGGCAATAAGTAATATTAGGCCAAACAATCATCACAAGGACACATTATATAACTTAAAACATAGTCAATTGTAAATATTTGTGTGTATCGAACCAGTACAGCTACATATTCAAATAAGCAAATTGTGTTTAGACTGTATGGTTGTAATATTAGAACCAAACCGGCTACTACTTAGCGTTACCATAACAATCTCCTTGGTGAAAATAAAAATGGCTCGCGATGATACTAAAAAAATTAACATTTACGTGATTAGTTAACAGTTACATCTATTTACAAAGTAAATAACTTACATCGCCCTACCTTTTATTTCCCAAGGAAGTTTATTTAACAGTTTTTACAACATCCAGTATATCATGAAAAATATAATCTCCAGTAGTTGGCACTAAATTGCAAATTTTCTTATTAATTTTTATACATAAATAATAATAAACCGGCTACTACTTAGCGTTACCAAAACAATCTCCTTGATGAAAATAAAACTGATTCGCGCTGATACAAAAAAATTAACATTTACGTGATTAGTTAACAGTTAGATCTATTTACAAAGTAAATAACTTACATCGCCCTACTTTTTACTTCTCAAGGAAGTTTATTTAACTGTTTTTTTACATCATCCAGTATATCAGCAAAAATATAACTTCCAATCGTTGGCAGCAAATTACAAATTTTCGTATTATTTTTTATAAATAAATAATATTAGGCCAAAATATCACCGCAAGGACAAATTATATATGATAAAACATTAAATTGTAAATATTTGTAATTATCGAATCAGTACAGCTGCTTATGCAAAAAAGCAAATTGTGTTTAGACTGTATGGTTGTAATATTAGAATCCGCTAGTACTGCGAGTTACCAAAACAGTATCCGTTGAGAAAACGTAGCTGTTGAAAGAATAAAGGTTTACATGATCAGTTAACAGTTACGTCTATATACCAAGTACAAAACTTACATCTACCGACCTCTTACATCTCACGTAAATGTATTTACCTGTTTTTGCATTATCCATTACATCAAGACATATCACTTCCAATCGTATGCACTAAATTATAAATTATCTTATTAATATTTATTAAATAACGAATATTAGGGCAAACAACCATCGCAAGGAAAAACTTCATACGATTAAAAATATTAAATTGTACCTATTTGTATGTATCTCAGTCGACAAAACACAATTGACTCGCCGTGACACCCAAACAATAAACATTTAGGTGATTAATTAACAGTTACGGCTATTTACAAAGTAAATAACTTACATCTCAGCAGTTATAAAATAGCTTATAATAACTGTTTTTAAATAATGGAATTTGTTTGCAATTAAAGCTCCCAGTGGAGTTTATCACAACCATGCTTTTATTTTTGTTCTATTTTGGAGGAAAATACAACCACATCACACGCAATAGCCAACTGCAATATCTTACACTTCTTTTGGTACATATTATAAAAAAAAGTTGCCGAACACAGCTTGGAAGTAGTGTAGGGTTGCAATTAGTTTATATTAAAGTCCTTAAACATACGACAAGAAATTTGATGAGTAGGCTCAAAGTCATTATTTTAACTATCTGTTAAGTTAACACAAAATACTTTCGTTTCTGTTAACCAGTATTTGTCTTAATTTTTTGCGCTCGTGGTTTATTCATTGCTTTTATACATAACATACAGCAGGGTCACTACTGGGATGCATACACCAATATAGTGA
>JABXWE010048073.1:0-10123 GCA_014611495.1 Limonius californicus
TATTCAGTTACTAAAGTTACTAAATAATTGTAACGTGTTATAGTTACAATTACTGAAAACACAAAAGTAATTAAATTACTATTAAGTTACTGAAAAGTAACTAGTTACTAGTAACGAGTTACTTTTACTTAGTTACTACCCAACACTGGACTGTCTGCCCACTTGCTCGCCACCGCTTGCTTGCCACCGTTTGCTCGTCTGCCGTTTGTTCGTCTGTCCGTGTTTTCTCGCAGGTCTCTATGCGAGGCGACTACACTTCGTTTCATATGAATTCACCACCCATTAAAAATAAAGTTACGGGTTTGAAACTTTGCTAGAATAATATTTTATTATTGCGTATGAAATGATCACTATTTCCATTAAAAATGCAAGTGGTTGTGGTGTTTGACTACTGTTTCTCATTAATTTGTTGTTGTTTGTGGACAAATGACGGCCGTAGGAAGGTACGTCGATATCGAGGAGAAAGACGAAATCTAGAGTTTGTTGAAAGACATACAGCTTTAACACCTGGAGTTATGGTTTGAGGTGCAATTTGTTTCTGTAGAAGACTACGTCTTGTGTTCGACCCAGGCACTTTAAATGCTCATCGCTATATTCCTAATGTCCTAGAACCAGTGTTAGTACCATTCATGTAGACGTTGCCAAACGGTATTTTGCAACAGGATAACGCACGTCCACACACTGCAAACATTCCCAGTACAACATTTCAACAAGAATAATTGCAAATGTTGCCTTGGCCTGCACGATTACGGGACTTATCGCCGATCGAACATCTTTGGGACATGATGGGCCGGCGACTAAGATTATTAGAGCTCCTAACAACTTAGACGAGCTGAGACACCAACTTGAGGTTATATGGAACGAAATACTCCGGGAGAACATAGACCACTTGATAGAAAGCAAGCAACGACGAGTAAATGCTTGCATTGCTATTCATGGAATGTTACACATTATTAATTTTGTTTTCGTTGTTGTTATTGTCTTCTTATAATTGTTAATCTTTTTTTATGAAAGCCTGATCATTTCGTACGCAATAATGAAACATTATTTTAGCAAAGTTTCAAATCCGTAGCTTTCTTTTTAATGGGTGGTGCATTTCATATGAAACGAAGTGTATGTAAGACCGATTGCGTTCTACCAGATTGACTAAAATCTACTTTTATTCCGTTATCGAAAAAAGCGATTCCAAGATCATGCCATGATTGTCAATTTTTGACAATATATCTCCTTGCTTAACAACCAATCAGTGGATTTCAAATTTTGAAATTCAGCCAATAGAATCGGAACTACAGTGAAAATATAGCTTGTCGCTGTATTTTCACGGTGATAAACCTGCTTAGTTTTTGTTTTACTAACTGTCAAGTGAAAATAATGATTTAAATTATAAACGTCAAATTTATGTGTTTTGACAAGGTTAACTCCATAAACAATGTGATAGCTACAACTACCAATACCGAAGTGTCAACAAAGACAGGTCCACGCGTTCTTTTCGAAAATTGTACCTTCAATATTCAAACCTTTAACTGTAACGAATTAAAATAAAATGACCCTAATTTTTCTCTTTAGTGTTCACGTTGTTAGTTTTTGATTTTGATTTCTGTAAATTACTTCAAATTAAAATGGTGACACGATTTTTCTTTATTTCAAATCGATATATTGTCGTCCTAAATATTATTCGTGGTATGATTAATAACCTATAATTTTTTGGAATATCAATTCATTGGCAATCCCAATGCAAGAAAATACAACTCGTCCTGCGGACTCGTTGTATTTTCAGCTTTGGGATTACAATTCATTAATATTCCAAACAATTATCGGTAATAATCATACCACTTATTATATTACCCCTGAAAATACTTTTGAAAATATTACGAAATAAGATATACAAAAAATTTGAAGTAATAATGTCCAAGACACAATGTGGTTTTAGGAACGAATTAGACACAGGAGCGACATTTGTTTGCATACATGTTTTAGCACTGAAAGCAAAGACTAAGAAAAATATGTCAATGTGTGCGTTATCGAATATCAGAAAGCATTTGATAGAGTAAATAACTAAAACTTAATTATTCATATTACATCTAGAGATCCAAAAAAAAAGCTGATCCCAGCGGGCTGTGGAATGAAAAGTCACGTATTTTCTCGACTAAAGGAATGTTTATAATGTCAATTTCAGGTTAGGTTGTGTTAGCTGGAATTAATTAATACCGAAACGTCATTTTTAGGAACAGAAATCTTTTATTGAGCAACAGTAAAAGAAATGAATAAACCTGAACTAATGTAATGATCACAACAAATTTGGAAAATGTCTGCTTTCTTCCTCCAAACATTTCTGAACCCGTCTTCTCATACCTTCAAAAACATTTTGTAATAATTGAGGTGAGTTGTTAATTTCTTGACAGTTTTCTTCAATTCTAAGTTTCAGTTCGTTTAAATCATTAATTGGAGTTTTAAAAATGGTGTTTTTCAAATAGGGCCATAGAAAGAAGTCCAAAACAGTAATATCACAAGAGCGAGGGGGCCAGGGTGTTGCAGTATTCCTGCTAATGATTCGGTCATCAAAATATTCGCTAAAAAATTAATTGCATCTGCAGCTGCATGAGCTGTTGCGCCATCCTGGTGCAGAAAACCATCCCGTAGCTCATCATCGTGAAGTTTATTTAAGAAAGGTTGCAATGATTCGTTCCTGTACCTTGCTGCAGTTAGCGTGCCTTCGAAAAATATTGGCCCAACTAGCCTACGACGACTCATTCCAACCCAGACTCCTATTTTCTGCGGATGAAAGGGAGCTTTAATTGTAACGTGTGGATTCTCGCTACTCCAAACCCCTTATATTCTGTTAATTAACATACCCATTAAGGTAAAACCAGGCTTCGTCGGTAAAAAAGATTAAATTTAACTGTTCATCATTGAGATTATTCAAAAACCAACGACAAAACTGAACTCTTTTTGGATAGTCCTGTTCTAAAAACTCCTGAACGGAAATAAATCGGTAAGGATGCAGATGAAAAGCTTATCTCAATATTCTGTGGCATGTAGGTACCGTATCTTAAATCATCATCTTGCTAGCATAAATGTCTAATTGGTGTTTTTGGAGCCTAGTCAATTCATTGTCTTACAGTTTCAATTAAAGCAGGTACTATCATCTTCTAAAACATTCGGCCCCTCCAAACAAGAGTGGGGTGGCGTGCAGGGCGGAAGCGAAGAATGGCGGGTATAAAAACGTAAGCCCGGCCAGTTCACATTGACTTTATTCCAGACTAATTGACTTATTCCTGAGTCAATTATTCCTCAACCTTTCTTATAGGATCAGTTATGTTTTGGTTTGTTTCAACTGAAAATACGATTAGGCAATAAATAGAACAAATGTTGTATTAATCTTTAAAATCAGTTCAAAAAAATTTTTAATTCTGTAACTTTTGTTATCTCCTTTAGCCTCTATAAACTTAGTACCATAAGAAATCTTATAATAATTTTTATCCACCGGGGCCAAAATATATACGGTGTTGCAAAACAATAAGTTTCTTAAAGTTTCGCGAATGCTAAAAGACCATGTATATAACAAAACAGACAGCAAGTTTGCCACTTAAATGTGGATTCTGCACTAAAGATGGGGGAGAGTGGGCATGAAAGGAACATTTTACATATTCTTAATAATTGAAAGTATATAAATAAAAATTCATAGTAATACTAGAAGAAACATTTAAAACAAAGTTTATTCTTACAGTTAACATATAGCAAAACATAAAAATAAAATAACATTTGTTATTTTTTCCAGCTTTTTCTATTGCTTGCAATTGTCCCTTTCATCCCATGCAGAGGATTGAAAAGGACAATTGTAGTAATAAAAGGGACAGTATAATTTTTGGAAGATTTCAAGGTTAACAAAAACATATTCATGTGAAATCTATACCGCAAGAATAAAAACTTTTCACTCTGTCAGTTTCATCATTCAGGTGGGGATCCGCTAGCTTCATTTCGATGTCTTTTTTGTCTATATCGGCTACGTCATCAGTATCTGAATAGATAAATTGAAAATTATCAAATTTCTTTTTAAAAAACTTTGCAGTAAATTCATTTTCGGATAGACTTCTAGGATTTTTCCAATTGCACATTTTCTTGTTTTCTTTGTTTCTAACTTCATTAAAATGTAGGCTCCTTTTCACGGTGATCATTTATTTCTTCTTCATATACACCTTCACTCGCTTCATAATATTCGCTATCACTCTCGGAATAGCGTATAGGCACATCACTATCACTAGATTCTTCACAAACCTTTCGTTCAGCACACTCTTTCTTCTCCTCTAATTTAATTTTCTTCTTTTCTTTCATTTGCTTTTCAAGATAATCTTTTTCTAGATTATCTGTAACAGTGTATAAACCGGTCTCGTCTGCGTTATAAATGCGATCAGGTGTAAATTCATACTTTTTCATGACATTTTCCAAATTATTAAAAAACGCCTTTACATTAATAGATTAAATGAAGTAACTCTACTAAATTCGGCTGTTCTGGTTGACGCAATGACAAATCTCGCTGATGAGACATAAAGTTCCTGAGCCAATCCTTTCCTGCTGTCTCTTTTGTTTTCCGTGTATTGGGCAATGCCTTTTTCAGTTTATTGGCGAATTAAAATGCTAATCGCCGAGTTTGGGTAGTTGTTAAACCATAGGCCATTTGTGAGGCAGTTTTTACGTATTGGTTCAGTGATGCTTCTTCATCTGCAGAAAAACATTTTCGATTTCCTAGATTGGGTGTATGTTCAAAGGATGCTCCTTGGGGTAGAGATTTTGTTGTTCGCACTAGTCTCGCCAAATAGGATTTTCCTATATGATACGAATCTGCTCCAGATCTAATTGAAGCTCCTTTTTTCAAAACCTCAGCGACAGCAGCCTTGAAATCTTCTGGAGTTTTTCTAATGTGTTTTACCGTTTTATTCTTACTGTCCATAAAGCAATCAGTCTGTAAATTTAACTCTAATTGAATCAATGCGTACTAGGTATTGTGTAAGATTGGTTTGCTAATGTTGAAATATTTGGTAATGTCGGGAAATTGATTTAGTAATGCTCGAATATTGGCATTCTTTAGTGTTGGAGTAACTGCTTGAGGGGTTAAAGAACGTTTCGGTTTTGGTAATTGAAGAAGTGAATGAGAAGATGATGTTGGGGAAGAAACAACATTGAAGGTACCATTAGGTGAGAGTGAGTGAGGTGTGTCGGACTTAAGCGTACGCTTTGATAATAGCTCTTCAACATGAAGATAACATTCGCCAGACGTAGCAGAAGAATCCGAAGAAGAAGGAAGATCGCGTTTAATCGTAGATGAAAACTGACAAGTACGAAGGATCGTCGAAGGGCAAGATTCTGAGTCAAGCATCATTACTTGGTTATCAGAAGGTCGCGAATATAGCTTTTCTACAGTACAATATAAAATATTTTGCATTGCAAGGAACAAGAAGTGTTGAAAGGGATATATCCCTTTCCCCTACTTTTTTACTGTGACAACCTGATATCAATATTTTAAACAGTTTGGCCACTACAAGCATCTGAAGTTGGTCACTTTTTGGCAATTAACTCCTTCTAGTGGGAGAACGGTTGAAAATAGTCATATATAATGTATATTAGTTTGATTAGCACTGGAGCGCCGCTTCAAAATATGCCATAATATACTAAGAGTTGCATTTAAAAGAACCTATTTAGTGCCACACTCTGTATGTGAACACCTTGTATAATCAAAAATAATTGTAGAATATGTGCAAGAGTTATTGTCTACCGAAAACAAGAGTATTAATATGTTGCCTGAGTGACGAGCTATCTTTCGGCCGCGCACCGATGGGACAGGCTGTATAAGTGTATAAGCATCACATACCACTGCGTTTTTTGTATGTTTCTTATTAAGTCTTAAACAATGTAAAATCTTTAACGCAGTTTTCAAGTAATTTATATAACAATTATGTGTATCTTACTCATATTCGTTGTGTAATTCTGTTAATTGGACCAGTTAAATTATATTAATTTTCGTAATAAAGTTACCCCGGAGGAAAGGTCAGAGGTTCGATGAAGTCATTATGTAACACGCTTAGCATAATCGTAAATAAAAATCAAAATTCAAGCTGCTAGCAGTTTAGAGTTAATTAAAAGCAAAACACGTAGCGACTCATCGCTTAATAGATACATTTTGTTAGGCTACCCCTTAGCTGCTTAGCATAATCTCTATTAATTGTTTATGAATGTTAATAAAATTATAAAAAACCTAATAGGCACTTGTTATTAACAAGTTTCGCACAAAATTCCCGTATTTTTTGTTTGTTTTGATAATTTTTATAACATCAGCCATCGTATAAAAGTCGTTTCATCCACAAAAGCGGTATTAGTTAACCAAAGACTCCTCAAGATAGCTTTTAACCAGCTGCAAATTGTAAAAGTTTTAGCAATGGCTCGACTTACGGTAAGCAGAAGTTTTATTTTTGATTTCTATCCCGTGATTGTGGAAAGATATGAATCAAACAGTTTGTATATTCACTTTCTTGTTTGTTGTGGTAAACTGTTTGACAGTATCTATGTGAGTGCGTGTTAAATAATAAAGGAATATACAGTTTGGTCAATAGAAACCTACAATTCTTAATCAATAGAATTAACTGGTTGGGATATATCTTTGTATGCAGCTTTGTTAAGAAAATACACAAGCTCTCAACTTAACTCCTTCGGAATTTTTAATGGGTAAATAATTTTGCTGAGTAGTAACAACAAACTGTGCAAACCTGTAAAACAAATCAAGCAAGGTCGGTTGTTTCTGAAAGGCCGTGGAGTTTCATCCTGAGAAAATGTACAGTTCATGTCTGCATGGACTAATGGCGTTTCGAATATGTTCTTTACAAATTTAACATAAAACAAATAATTATGTGTTTTTTTGGTTTTAAATATTAATAAAACTTGAAATCTAAAATCGCTCACATCTGATTAAGAAAATACGACTTTTTAATCGTACTATATGTTTCTTAAATATTTAACACGCAACAAAAGCTGGCAGTAGTTTTAAATGTACCCGAAACCAACAGTTTACCAACCTTAAATATGAACTATTTTTACCATAGCTAATTAAACATTGTCTAAAATCATAAATATTAAACATTGCAGTTCTTCGTCTTTGTTGCTCTCATGGGGTTAGCCTTAGCGACTCCCTATGGTGTTAGCAATGTTCAACACAAAACAAATTATGATTCTTATCGGGAAGAAGCTCATGAAGGTTACCAGAATGGTGGTCACAGTGGAGGCCAGGGTACACATCACGATGGAGGTTATGGTCATCATGGCAGTAACAGTGACTCCCATTACGATGACGGTTATCATGGGCAACATGGTGGCGATCACGATGGAGTTTATGGCAGTCACCATGATGGGGGTCATACTAGTCACCACAACGATGGTCACCATGATCAGCATACTCACCAAAATGAAGGTGAATATGGAGATTATGATGTTCACCACCATGGAGGTCATGATGGGCATCACGACAGCGTCCACGGTGGTCATCATGGTCATGATTATGGCGGCCATCACACACAAAGCGATGATGACTATAATGATGCTCCCATCCATTTTGATGCTCCTCATAGCCACAGTCATCATGGACACTATTAAGTGACGCAATGTCAAAGAAAAGTTGATTCTGGTCGATAGTTAAAATCATTAGAGTGATGTACAAATTTTAAAATATATTTCTTTAACATGTACTTTTTTTGTATTTTCCTAGTGGTGCTTAAAATATTTACCATTAACAGTAGTGTTACTGAAACTGTAACTTCTGTACTTTTCTAGAGAAAGTCGAAGCTAAAATTAAATATAGTTCTGATGTCACTCATACTATAACTGTACATTTTTGTTAACAATTATTCTAAAAAAATGTTAGCCAAATTATGTAAAAATATATTTATAATAAAAGCAGTATTTTTGTTTGATTCAAAATTCACAAGTAAAACAGCGTTTCACGGTGTTTTATATTTGGTACGCACTATACAGAGAGAGTAAAACGTTAGATTTTAAAGCAAAGCTGTTGAAGAAATTGATATCTACATGCGACATATAAAAGAATTAATTATGTTTTACTATAATATTTATTACTATGGATATCAATTTACAAAATAAATCACTACGGTTACATTGGGGCATTCTGAGATTTAACATATTTTTTAGTAACAGTATTAAGTACCTATTACTGGAATTATATTTTGTTAAATTCATTATTGTATAGATACGTTCCTGATAAATTTATGTTTGCGTTAATTTTTGTCACATTAGAAACCACTTGAAACAGATGATCATGTGTTTAATTATTGCTGTTATTTAATTGCTTGTTTTTCTCCTCCAATCTTTGGTAATAAGCCCGTTGTGACAGTTCGTTATATCCTATGTTTATTCTAATTCATTTTTCCATTGGACAACAAACTGATAATTTATAAATAATATTAGCATTTTTAAAGCTTGCTTTTCTTAACACATAAATAATAATTTTAATTTAATGTTCGAAGTCACGAATTACATCATCTATTAATTATATCACCTTAAAAATTAGGAATGTGTGTGAATTATATTGTAAATAACGTTTTTTTTCAATAGATATTTTTTAAACGTTTTATATACAGGGTCTCTCCCACGAGGATTGATCACTATGGGAGAGTAGATCATCAACCCCCCTTATAGAGGAGGCCCTTGCTCAACAATGGGATGTTGCGAACTAATAAAAAATATATGTATATATACAGGGTAACCCACCGTAAACGAAACACGTGTTTTGTTACAGTAAACCTCAATTCTTTGAAAAACGCTCGAACACGTCAAATTAATTTGCCAGGGCTACATGTAATACGGCTACTTCCGTTCACCTATCTTCAACCCCTAAATTGGGGTGACTTACATCCCAAAAATTTTAAATGGCAAGGGTCATTAAAAGACATTTGAAAGTAAGCTCGATGCATTTGCTTTACAACAGTATTTTTATTTTTGGATTCCGAGCATTAGTTCCCGCGGAAATCCAGTCTAAAGTTTCAGAGTAGGTAGTAAATGTTCTGCAGCATTTATACTGTATAGCAGTGATCGGCAAAAAATAAACAGTGTTAAATCAGAACAGCCACGGTCCCTGGTAGAACCGGCTAGGATGACAAAGACAACGCCTACACGCAGATTGTGCATTTTGTGTTCTAACAATTTGTGCTAGCAATTATTTTCAATAATGAAAATAATAATAACTGATCGTCACTACCGACTTAGTTATGAAAGATTAGAAAATTATATACGAGTTACAGTCTCTTCAATATCTGCCAACATTAAAGAACTTGTTGCAGGGAAGCAGTGCCAAATATCGCATTAAACTGAAGTAATATTAATTATTATTTTCTTTCAATATCGATAAATAAAATAAACCTAAATAACGGAAAATAAATATTTTCTTTTCAACACGCCTTGCTAAAAAAATATTCTTTTAATATGTTTTCTAATACGGCCCGCACCGACTATTTGATTTTCTAAATTATTGCTTATCACTGCTTTATAGAATTATTATTAGACGGCATTTGTTGATCATACTTCGTTGTTGTGGTTATTTTTTGAAAATTTAACCTGGTTTATTTGATTTCAGAAGGAGTTGAAATAATTGCATTTTTTTCTGGAACAATGTATGTGCCAGCAGAAGCATCGAATTGTTTAACCAGAAACATACAGATAAGCATGTGAATCGCAAGTATGTCTTGGAGTTAGTGAGACAATTCCGGGAGAAAATCCGGTAAGAAATGAAGCGGTGAAAGTCGCTTCTCGGCCACGTTGTTGTCGATCCTACGTTGAGTACTGTAGCGGACCGCATTTGCCATTATGTTTATATTATTACAGAGAAATGGACTTTGGGACGTTATGCTTATAATTGTAATTTTTAATCTATACTCGCATATACAGGGTGAGTTTTTTCCGATGTTTAGTATGGGGATCTCGGAAACTAGCGGAGATAGAGAGACGGTTAAATGGGGAAAGAATTGTAGTTTTACGAGCTCAATTTAATGAGCTTTTTGTTTTTTGGAAAAGATGCATGGCTAACTAGATATCTCGCAAAAATGATTTTTTTGTTATTTCGTTTGGT